>VWZD01010093.1:375627-396237 GCA_013396695.1 Sakesphorus luctuosus | reverse complement strand
CCCCCCGCCGCCGCCCCGCCCCGCCGCACCCTCCGCACCGGGGCGCAGGGCTGGGCGCGGGCCAGGCGGGCCAGGAGCGCCGGGACCAGGCGAAGCATGGCCGGGACTGCGGGGTAGGACGGGCCGGGCGCTGTCGCGACACAGGACACGTGTCCGTGACGCCACAATGTGCGCGGGCGCCTCGCGGGAGACGTATACCTGACGTCAGAGGGCGCGCAGCCGCCTTCCCGCCGCTCGGCACCGCCATCGAGCTCCCCGCTCGCCTCCCCGCTCGCACCCGCCCGGCCGCTCCCCGCGGCTCCTCCCGCCGCCAACATGTACGACGCGGACGAAGGTGAGGTCTTTCCCCCCTTTTTCTTTTTTTTTTCCCTCCTCGTTTTTGTCCCGTCCGTCCCGGCAAGGCGGGCAGGGGCGGCGCTGGGCGCGCGCGGGGCCCGCAGGATCCCGGAGAAGGGGGATGCTCCGGATCCCCCCGGGAGCGGGGAGATGCTCCGGATCTCCCGCGGAAGCCGGGAGCCGAGAGCGGGGGGATGCTCCCGATCCCCCGCGGGAGCCGAGAGCGGGAGGATGCTCCGGATCCCCCGCAGGAGCCGGGCGGGCACGGGCGCTGCTGGGGTGCCGGAGGGTCCCTCGGCCGGCGAGGAGGGACATCGAGGTGGTGGTGGGAGCCCGGCTCACACGCTGTGCTTTTTTCCTCTTAGATATGCAGTATGATGAGGACGATGATGAGATCACGCCTGACTTGTGGCAAGAAGCCTGCTGGATTGTCATTAGGTGATGGTCTAAAACTCCCTTTTCTTAACCCTTCATCATTTGCGCTCTTGGCCTCACAGGCGGCGTCCACTTTGCTAGGGACATGTCTTGGAATCTGCAGGCTTGGTTATGCTGAATCCTGTGTTGTAGCACGTTCAGAGCAGGAGGGCTTTAAGGGTTGCCGTCAGGGATGAGGAACCGCTGCTGACCCTCAGGGAGCCATATTGTTTTCAATTAACTGAGACGTGGTTTTGGTTCCATATCAAGCACATAATTTTGTCCACTAACCTCACAGCTGATGCTGGCATTAGGAAGTCAGTACTTGACTATTTTTACCTTTTAAGTGGCTTCCTTTCTGTCAGAAAAAGAACCTGCACCTTCTTGTGACTGTTAATAAGTGGGATGCCATGTGGAACTGAGGAAAAAGTGTTTCTTTCACTAGTTGCATCATTCGTAAGATGTATATTAATGGTGTCTTAGAGTAGCACCTGCAAGAAGAAAGGTAGATCTGCAGAGGTGGTCCCATAAATAGTCTGGTTGGAGAGCAGAGATGGGAAACTTTGGAGACAGAAGGAGATCCTTTCTTTTGTGGAGCAGTAAAGCTGTCTTTGCTTTCAGACATGTGGGAGGTATCTAAGACGAATTCTTTCATTGAAGCTGCACCTCACTCCATATGGCAAAACACTGTACTGTGAGAGTGACCAAGCCCTGGTATGGGTTGTCCAGAGAAGTCATGGAGTCTGTATCTCCATCCTTGGTGTTACTCAAAAGCTGTCTAAAGCTGGTTAAAGGCAATCAGCTGTAGGTGACCTTGCTTGGGTGTAGTGACCAGACAAGGTGACATCCAGACATCCCTTCCAGCCTCAACTGTTCCGTAATACAGATTGATCTTCCCCTTGGGCAGCGGCAGACTGTGCAGCAACAGCACGATGGCCAGGGCTGTACTGCCCTTGGGGAAGCCTGAAGCTATTGCTAGGGGGAAGGTTCTGTGCAGTTTTATCTGGAGATCATGGCAGTGATGGGACAGAAGCTGAGATAATGTGGGTTCTCCAGCTCGCTTCAGTAATACCTCACTGAGGCAGAGGAGCTTGCTGGCAGGAGCTAATGCAGCAGATGTGGTTAGTTCATCCCATCAAAAGTTAGGATGTGGGGCTTCAAATTTAGTCTTCGATTTTTATAGTTAGGTTATGCTGGGTTGAAATTAGGTGACCCAAAGGCTAAGGGAAACCTGGAGAAGGAGTGAAGCTGGGAATCATGTGTGGCTGGAACACAGGGGATTCAAGCTAAGAGAAGTTCTGAGAACTATTACTTGGACTTCGGGACATGCTCTTAGTTTACTGCAGCTTGGAAAATTAGTTAAAGTAAAATGATTTACAGTTGTGTTTGAAAACTTTAGCTGAAGCTGCTTTCACTGAGGTTTGTCCTCATATTTCCTTTCTAACTTAAGGTAGACTGTGCGTGCAGTCATGGTTTAGCCAAGAGGTGGCAGCACATCTGTCACTTTGTGGTTTCTGTGTCTTCAAGCAGTGAGAGAATTATCAAACGTTTTTGAGCATCTGTTTGAAACACATGCCTTGTGATAAGTGAATGTGTTTGATTCTCTACTGTATTTCATGGCTTTTGGAGGTTTTGTTATAAATCTTAAGCTTGTTCTATGAAATACCTGAATCAAATTAAGATTTGTTCATTAATGTACTTTTCTTTTAGCTCCTACTTTGATGAAAAGGGTTTAGTGAGGCAACAGTTGGATTCTTTTGATGAGTTTATTCAGATGTCTGTGCAGAGAATTGTTGAAGATGCACCACCAATTGATTTACAAGCTGAAGCCCAGCATGCCTCAGGAGAAGTGGAAGAGCCGGTAAGTGGAGAACCCAGGCAGAGCTGGTGTGTTTTTACAATGCAAAGTCATTTTGCATTGGATTTATTCAACCTCTGTCTCACGAGACGGAAATACGTATGAGCTGTGATGCTGCTTGTGCAGTCAATAGGACAGAAGGATGAACTCTTGGAGTCTGAGATATGTGGCTAAGTTGTCATGTAGTTGAATATATGGCTGAGAAATATGTGCACGATCTTTGTTATCCATGGAATTGAACTTCCCTGTCCTATAGAGTCCTTTTGGTTGAGAAGTGACCAAGAACAATTGGCTACTGTGGCTCATATTGTCAATTGCTGTGAAAAACTGCACTGACAGAGATGTAGTAGAGCAAGTCAGGTAGCCAAAAGCAAGTTTTGGTTGGATTTTGGTTTTCAGTAGCTTTACCACAGCAGGAAAGATTTACAGCTGAAAACTTCTGTTAGTTTTCTTCAGCTGAAGTTAGGTCCAGGTTTTCAAAGGTTGCTGTTACTCACCATCTTCCGTTGTCACCATATTCCAAAGGAGAACAAATTGTCTCAGGTCTGTGCCCTGTGATGTCTCTTCTGTGACGAGAGTGCACCTTCTGCTGTGGCTATTGTGCTTCATCTGTGTCCCTCATGTGGTCTGATCCCTGTTCCCCTAAGTTCCCATAATGATGAATATTGCCCTGCTATCAGTCACTACCTTGATGCTTCCCTCTAGAGATTTAAAGGAACTTTAGGACACCGGAATACTGAGTTTGTTACACATTTTTCCTGTTCCCTTGCATTTTTTACTAATGCTATAGAATCATCCTCAGAACTGATGTTACCCAACTTGCTGTGCTTTCATTTATTGGTAGTGGTTGTTCTTCTCCAGTAGCGGTTTTGGTTAGTAATAAAAGAGATGTTTAATGAATGGGATCAAAGCTTTACAAAAGCTTGCAGCTTATTTGATATGTCAACTGTCTCATCGTATATATTAAAGCAGGTTCAGATATTTGCATCATAAAAACTAACTCTAAAGTTACGTAAGCAATAAATGTCTAAGTAAGCATATGTAAGGCATGATCTATTTGTTAATATATTCACTGACTTGTCAGATTTTGAATTTGTTAGCTATTTTATAGGAAGAAGACCTATTTGATTAGTTTATTCATCACTTAGCAATGCTTTTTGGCCCTTCAGTTTCCTCTGCTTTTTTATTAATGTGATGTTAAGAAGTTATTAAAAACTTTTTTAGTGCTTTTTTGATCTAGTCATCTGGAGAGGGATTGTTTCCATATCTTGAGCTGAAGACATGTGGCAGCATTGTGTATTAAACTCTTAAGGGCCACTCTTGAACAACCAAAATTATTGTCTCTTCCATTACAACTAAATGTGTTCTTGTTTTCCAGCCCCGGTATCTGTTGAAGTTTGAACAAATCTATCTCTCCAAACCTACACACTGGGAAAGAGATGGAGCACCCTCACCTATGATGCCAAATGAAGCCAGACTGAGAAACCTTACGTAAGAACCAACTCTGTAGTGGATAAACACAAGGAAGAACTGCCTCTGCGTTATTAATTTTTAGTCTTTTTCAATATAGTAGTGCATTGAAATGTAATAATTACTGTTCTATGTAAAATTCCATGCCTATTTTAAATCCAGATGATAATTGGTGATTTGGTAATAATGCTTAATATACCAATGAATGCTTGAGTAAGTGCCTTCATTACTCAAGGTTGTACAAAAAGGTAATAACTGACAGATAACACAGTGGTATTTTTATTCTGCAGGTATTCAGCCCCCTTGTATGTGGATATAACTAAAACAGTTATTAAAGAAGGGGAAGATCAGTTACAGACTCAGCATCAGAAAACCTTTATAGGAAAAATTCCTATTATGTTACGTTCAACGTACTGTTTATTGAATGGCTTAACTGACCGTGATCTCTGTGAACTGAATGAATGCCCACTTGATCCTGGTGGCTATTTTATCATCAATGGATCAGAAAAGGTGAGGGATTATACCTTGCACAGGTGTCTTTACAGACACTGGAACTTCTGTTGCTTCTTTCTATATGATTTGCCAGAAGCATAAGCACTATTATTCCAGTCTATCAGTTACTGTGTGGTACTCTTGATCTTGGAGAAAGATGGGAGTTTAGTCCTCTATTAGGACTTTCTCAAGGTACCTTCTTCCCTGAGGCATGTTTCCCATCTTCAGTTCTTCCCTTCTTCAGTTGTATGAACTGTTTTGCACTGAATGCCACTGTTTTCCTTTCTATTTCCAGCATTGCAGAGTAGCATGCACTCTAAAATGAGGCGCTTCTTCACTTGGAGTGTCCTCCAGCTTGTTCACTGCTATGATGCATTTTATTATAAAATTGGATGTTTCCTTGTATTGCAGTGGATGCAGCTTTAGGAAGTCGTATCCTCTTTGGGCTAGTGCCTCACCATTGAAACTGCCAGTATTTTGTAACTGATATCTGAGTAACCGCAGCAAAAGTATTAGAATTTTATTTTCTTGTTGGAGAAAAAAAATAATCCATCTTAGATTGTTATAGCTGGCATTTAAATTTACATGCCTGTGTAGTGCATTGGCCTTGGAAAAAACAGATAGTGAAATGGTTTCTTTATCAGTGTTGTCTCGAAATGTCTCGACGCAGCTCCCAGATTTGATAAGTACATCACAGAGAACAGTGTTCCCTAAGTTAAGTCTCTTGTTTTGGTTGTTTTGTCTTAACTAGCTGTATGTTTTGCTTAAATCTGTATTTTTTAAAATGTGGGGCATATAATGCAAGTGAGTTTGGCAAATTGACTTCATGCTATGCAATGCTCTTGTGGTCAAGGCACCTGAAGGAATAGTAGAAACACACTGTACTTGTTACTTTGAGCATGCTCTTTTGTCAGTTATTTACTACTGTTCTTTCTCACACAGGTTCTGATTGCTCAAGAGAAAATGGCTACAAACACAGTGTATGTTTTTGCAAAGAAAGACTCAAAATATGCCTACACAGGAGAGTGTAGATCTTGTCTGGAAAATTCCTCTCGACCAACAAGTACTATATGGGTTAGCATGCTGGCCAGAGGCGGGCAGGTATGCCTGGGCGGTAATAGCCCCTACCCTGGGGATTACAGTAGAGATTGTTTTCGGAGTTTTATTACTGTCCTGTTTCTTTGTGTAGTTTGCTTTGGGGATTTTGAGAAGAAATTTCTTCTGATGCTAAGTTGCAAAGAAACAAAATTAAGTGAAAATGTATTCTGTTTGTCATACAGTGTGGCTGTCTCTATGATAATTTGAGGATTGAGATGAAGACTCGATTTGTCTCAGGCTTTTGGGCGAAGCTAAAAATAATTTTATAATTACTGTGTACGAGTTTTTAGAAAATCTAAACAAGTTGTGTCCTGTGTTTTGATGAAGGACCAAAAGAGGAGCAGGAACCCTCTCTTTGCTGATGTCCAAGCTAGTGTTTAGTGTATTCTGCAGACCACATATAAATTCATGTTTAACACCTAATTGTGCCATATGTAAGGGGAAATAAGTGCTACTTGTAACTTCTAAAGCAGACAGTGTCAATACTCATTTACTGTTGCACTGATGTTGTGAAATTTTCCATGAAGCTTTTATGCTACTCTCAGTCCTGATGTCTGAGGCACTCCTGAGTCCTTCTGCATCCCACAGTGTTTCTTTCTGGAAAATGGGAGCAGCTACTTCAATAATCACTTGCACAGTGGGTTAGAAAAGCTGGGTTTAAGCTGACAGAAGGAACGCTGAAGGTGGTTTGCTGTTTGCAAATACACAAAGGGAGAAAATGCTGCATATGGGTGCGCAAGTAGAATTTGCGTTCCTTTGTGTCAGCAAATACCTCATAAGTTTTTGCAGTTTTCTAAAGCTCAAAATGTTTTAAAACAGAAAGTCATTGCCAGCATAAGGTTTCAGAATAGCTCCTTAGTTGGCCTGCTGAGAAGTTGTGCTTACCTGTGGTGCTTGAATAAATACACTTACATTGTATCATCCAAATCCAGAGAGATATTTTTGTTGAAAGGCAGGATGATTTAAGCCTAATGTGTTCTTTATCCCATCTTTTCAGGGTGCAAAGAAGAGTGCTATCGGTCAGCGCATTGTAGCAACTTTGCCATATATCAAACAAGAAGTCCCCATCATTATTGTCTTTCGTGCACTAGGCTTTGTGTCCGACAGGGACATTTTAGAACACATCATATATGATTTTGAAGATCCAGAAATGATGGAAATGGTAAATTAAGTCTTGATGTTTGGTGGTGTATAGGTGTGACTGATCATCACTTAAAGTATTGTCCATTTTCTATTTGTAGTTTGTTTCTTTATTATTTTTGTGGGTTGTCTATTAGAAATGTTAAAAGTTCTCTACCTAAACCTATTCTAATGAATACTTAAAGTAAACAGAGTGCAATGGAAATTTCAGAGAGTTAATATGTATTTAGAGAGATAGGATCTTCTCCTGCTGCCATTGACTTTAATTGTAAAATCTTGATTATACCTGAAACAGCAACAGGCCTAGAACGTA
The DNA here is from genome assembly GCA_013396695.1 of Sakesphorus luctuosus. Classification (NCBI taxonomy): domain Eukaryota; kingdom Metazoa; phylum Chordata; class Aves; order Passeriformes; family Thamnophilidae; genus Sakesphorus; species Sakesphorus luctuosus. The sequence goes on along the minus strand of VWZD01010093.1, from coordinate 389,116 downwards.
CTCAAATGAGAACTATTTTCTGAAGTCTAAACTATATTTTATGTTCTTTCCATGTGCTTCTTTACTGTTTTCTGGTGCCAGAAAGACCAGGCTCAGTAATTAGCAGATCCTGGAAAGAGTCCTTAGCAAACTATTGTGTAGTTGCCTTCAACCACAACAGATATGGGATGCTACAGGATTTTGCTGTATTTTTGTGCCTTAGGTCAAACCTTCTCTGGATGAAGCATTTGTCATTCAAGAGCAAAATGTTGCTCTAAACTTCATTGGTTCAAGAGGTGCAAAGCCAGGTGTCACCAAAGAAAAGAGAATCAAGTATGCTAAAGAAGTCCTGCAGAAAGAAATGCTCCCACATGTTGGTGTCAGTGACTTCTGTGAAACCAAAAAGGCCTATTTTCTAGGGTATGTCAGAAATTTGTCTCACATCTGCAAAGGAACCCTAAACGTACATTTCATTCATATATATGTATATGATTGTAACAACACATTAAATGCAAGTTTGTTTTTAACCTCAGTCTCTGGATACTCAGTGATAAACTTCAGGGCTCTGGTATAGTTTTGAGGCTGAGAAAATGCAAATTCCAATAAAATAGAAAAAAGAAAAGAAAGAAAACAAGCCTCCAACACCTTCTGGATCTTCCGTTAGATGTGATGATAGTGTTACATGACTTTTTGCATGGACAAAATATAGAAATTGATAACTAATATGTAGACAACTACTGATAAGCTGATTGTAATGTAAATCCCTTTACACTATTAGCACATTTTCTTGATCACTGCTTATTAGTATGCTGATGAAGTGCAATATCAGGAGACCTGCCATTTTACACCTGATTACACATGCTTAAACAGAGCCCATCTTGCACAACAAAACAGACTGTAGCAAAAGACATTTTAATAATGATTTAAATACTGACTTCTCTCTGTCCTCAGCCTGAACTTTCAGTGGGTCATTTAACTCTTGGGATATGCTGAAGAGGTCTCTTTTAGGACAGCAATATCCTAAAGGTCTAAATAGACAGCCTTTAGGAAAGAGTTCACTGATTTATCTATGAAAGCATGTTATCTTTGTTGTGAATGCCCGCTGTCAGTTTAAAACATAAACTCTCTTATTTGCTTAGGTATATGGTTCATAGATTGTTGCTGGCAGCACTGGGAAGAAGAGAGCTGGATGACAGAGATCATTATGGCAACAAAAGACTGGATCTTGCTGGGCCACTCTTGGCTTTCTTGTTCAGAGGGTAACTATCACATGTACATTTTCTTTGGACATAATTAATGGCAGGGATGCTGCCAACTCTGTGTGTCTAAATCAGTCAGACTAATTCCGTTGTGCCCAAGAGCCGGTTGCCTGTATCTGACTATGATCTTTTCATGGAGTGGTTAAGTTTCCTATCATAGTTGATGGCTAGTATTGACTTGTTTTGGAGTGTCATTTGTGCATGTTCACAAACAGGTTAGTTTGTTTTATTCCCCTCTGCCCTCCTGCTATTTACAAACTGCTTCTTTTCAGGAGGTCAGTGACATTTTTTCTAACTAGCACTGACTAGGGTGAACTGCTACAGCGCTGCTTAATCATGTTCTTTGGTGTCTTTCTTCTGCAGAATGTTTAAGAATTTGCTGAAGGAAGTGAGAATATATGCACAAAAGTTTATTGACAGAGGGAAAGATTTCAACTTGGAATTGGCAATTAAAACAAGAATTATTTCAGATGGTCTAAAGTATTCATTGGCAACTGGAAACTGGGGTGACCAGAAGAAAGCTCATCAAGCCAGAGCAGGAGTATCTCAGGTACAGTAGCTTTGTCAGGTTTGAGTAAAAGAAAAACTATATCATGGAAGGGTTTAACACTGCTTGTCAGCCATGCTTGTTCTGTGTTAAATAAAAGCATTTTTAGAAGGAAACTTTCTTAGCTGATGCAGATGAAGATGCAAATAATTGATTCAGATGTGTGGTTTGGGTTTTTTTTGTCGTGGTTTGTTTTTTATTTTAGCTATTGCATTCACTGCTAAACATTTGGTATAACTCTTCTAAAGATTTTTTTTTGTGTTAGAGCATATGCTTGTATGTCTGGTAAATTCTAGTCCCAGGGGATCTTTTGAGAGGATGAATTTCTTTCCTGTAATTACTACCAGTGTTTCACAGGTGGTTAAAAGAAACTTGAGTGACACCTTGTAATACAAAAGTAACACATTCCACAGCAAATGATGACGAACACTGACTTTATTAGCCAGTGCAGTGCTTAGTTGAGCCACTTTCTCATAACGATGAAAATAGAAAAAAGGTGTCAGTTTTTCAATGTCAGCACATTTTGTTGTCTGAAGCCCTTGTGGTATCATAATTTGGGGAAAGCAAAGTAAGGAAAGGGATGAAGATGGTAGGTGTCTCTGGATGGAGTGTTGTTGGTGTATGTGTATGAGGGGCTTGTTTGCATTTTAAATAAATTCTCACATTTCAGGCTGTAAATATAGATTTTTTTACCTTCTGAGAAGCTTCGAGCAGATTCTGAGAAGAATGTAAATGCTGATTTGTTCCTAAGTGGCCCTGGTTTTTCAAAATTTGAAAAGATGTCTGTGTTACTGTACTGGCAAAACCCCCTAATGAAAATGCTGCTTAGAAAGTATTACTCGTTTGATTACCTGAATGGAGAATGTTATACAACAAAAACCAGCTCTTTGCTTGGATATAACTGTGTTCCTGCTGGGCCTTGCCATGGTATAAGTGTGCTCTGGAAACTCCTGCCATTACGACACTAGTTAGGAGCTTTTCATTCTAAGGATAAGTCTAAGATTAGTGGAGGTGAACTAAAAAGTGTAACTAACAGAAATCAGGGCTATTTTAGTTCTTTTTAAGTACATAATTTCTAGAGGACATTGATTGCATTGATCCCCTGTGGTAATGTAATGCCTGTCAACAACATACTCAAGAAGCTTTGACTAACTAAATTTCTTGCCTTGTGCAGGTGTTAAACCGCCTGACTTTTGCATCTACGCTTTCCCACCTGAGACGCCTGAATTCTCCGATTGGGAGAGACGGAAAACTGGCAAAGCCCCGGCAGCTGCACAATACACTGTGGGGAATGGTTTGCCCTGCGGAGACCCCAGAGGTAATGAAAGCAGTATTTATGTCAGTACTTACTGCCTTTTTCTGCTGGTCATTTGGTAGCCATGGCACTTATGATGATGGCTTGGATTTTTTTTTAAAATGCTGACATTATGCATGACAGGATTAGCTTTATAGCTAACTCTGTGGTTAAATGGCAGAAATTAATGAAGCAATTAGCATGTTCTATGTCCAGTTCCTTGAGGAGTTGAAGTTTGAGTTCCTGGATCTTCTTGGGGGGTATCTCTTGATTTGTGATAATGCAAGTTAACTTTATGTTTCTGCTAGGGTCATGCAGTAGGACTTGTGAAGAACTTAGCCCTGATGGCTTACATTTCTGTGGGGTCTCAGCCATCCCCAATTTTGGAATTCTTGGAAGAGTGGAGTATGGAAAACCTGGAAGAAATTTCTCCAGCAGCAATAGCTGAGTATGTGCAAATGGAACTGTTTAAACAGACTTAAGTTTTTTGTCCTGCACAACACTTCAAGGTCTTGGAGTTTTTGGGTGTCTTTTTTTTAATTATTTTCTGTTTGGTTTTCCCCTCTTTATAGTGCTACCAAGATCTTTGTTAATGGCTGCTGGGTAGGAATACACAAAGATCCAGAGCAGCTCATGAATACCCTCAGGAAGCTCCGTCGTCAGATGGACATTATTGTGTCAGAGGTATAAATTTTACATCTAGAGTTTCAGTGTCGTTTTAGACAAGAGAGGATAATGCCTTGATGCTACTTTGCAAGCTCCAAATAGCATTATTTGCCAGTCTCTTCCTCAATGTACTTCACAGTGGTTTTGTTTTGGTTTGTTTGGTTTGGAGACTTTTTTGAGTTTGGTCCCTTTTTTGTTGTTATTTGATTTTGTATGTGATTTGTTGTTTGCTTTCAGGGTTTGTTTTTTGGGGGGGTGAGAGAGTTGGTTGGTTGGTTGGTTGGTTGGTTGGTTGGTTGGTTGGTTTTAAAGAGGATCCAGTTGAAAAAAAAAAGTTGGAAATAGTCTTCTGAAATGCCTTTGTTTAGGAGTGTTTGTTTTGTGCTACTGATAGTGCCTATAAAGTCTTGGCTTAAGGGAATTTAGTTATCCTGTTTTGTTCTGTGGTTCTGAGTGCAAGCTAAGTCTTTGCACTCATGGGATGCTGCTTTCTTGTACAGGTCTCAATGATTAGAGATATCCGTGAGCGAGAAATCCGCATCTATACCGATGCAGGCAGAATTTGTCGACCCCTTTTAATTGTGGAGAAACAGAAGTTGCTGTTGAAGAAAAGGCATATTGACCAACTGAAGGAAAGAGAGTATAACAACTACAGGTGAGATACATTCCTGAAATTCAGCTGAATGTGTTATTCACCATCTTGGAAGATGCACATTCCCTCGAGTTGGAGAGAGAAATGTTTAAAGCTTTGCGCAGCTCAAAGAAGCTTTCTCTGCCTCATAGTCAATTTTTTGAATCACACTGAGGCAGTGGTGGTAGTAGTAATAATCCGGGAAGTCCTTATTCTTGTTACTGCTGAAGAGGCCCATTTTATGTGTTAGTTGAGTTATTGGTTATTCAGTTGGCAGGATCTCGTAGCCAGTGGTGTGGTAGAGTACATTGATACCCTGGAAGAAGAGACAGTGATGCTGGCAATGACTCCAGATGACTTGCAAGAGAAAGGTGTGGCATATTGTTCAACTTACACACACTGTGAGATTCACCCATCCATGATCCTGGGAGTCTGTGCATCTATTATCCCTTTCCCTGATCACAACCAGGTCAGTGCACCTCTTCTGACATCCTGCTTTTAAAGCTTACAGGAAACCCACAGGTGTGTTTGTGCAAAGAGCTTCATGTACATAATTACTGGTCTTTTCTTATCTGTCTAGTCTCCCAGGAACACGTACCAGTCTGCTATGGGTAAGCAGGCTATGGGAGTTTACATTACAAACTTCCATGTTCGTATGGATACGCTGGCACATGTGTTGTATTATCCCCAGAAGCCCCTTGTAACAACACGCTCCATGGAGTACTTGAGATTCAGAGAGTTACCAGCAGGTGCGTTGTCAGTTAATGTTTGTTGAACAAAAATACTAGTGTTTGTTTAAATGTCACAAATGTGTAGAATACCTGAGTATTTTGCAAATGTATGCAATTTTAAAAATAACTATAGGTTAAATGTTAGCTTGTAGCTGGACAGCTAGACTGCAGAAAATCCTGGTAGTGCTGCAGCTGAAACTACTTTGCCTCTATAGTGTGCTAAAACCTAACTGAAAAAAATTATTTTCAGTATTGGTATTTGCTAGATTTTTTCACAAGGGGTCGCTCTTGACTGTTTTCTGCCCAAAGTTGCTGATACTGAGTATTTTTGTGTGTGGGACATGGAGATGTTATCTCCAAAAGGGCAGAACAGCATCACGGTAGAGAATACAGCTTATTTTGAGTTACAAATAATGTCTGACTGGCATGTGTGGATCCTTTCAAAGTATTTGCTCTGCATATCATAGGTATCAACTCGATTGTAGCCATTGCATCATACACAGGCTATAACCAGGAAGACTCTGTCATCATGAACCGTTCTGCTGTTGACAGAGGCTTTTTCAGGTAATATTTTTCACTGCTTGGAATTAAAAAAAAACCCCTGTACCGAGTTGTCCAGAGGCTTAAGAAGAGTTCATCTTATGCTGGAAGACACTGTTCTCCAAATCTTTCCAACCTGAGAAGCTTTTTAATTTGGGGTTTTTTTATGAGGTCGGAGGGAGCAGCACAATGAAAACAGTGAGTGTGCATCTTAGCAAAACACAGCAAGGAATGGTTCGTTCTCTGTGCAACCTGACTGCCCACTTTGCCTTCCCAGCTTTTCCATTTTGGTATTTATTATGTTTACTGTTCTTCATATGACAGTTCAATGAAAAACCATTTGGACTCTTTCCTGATGTATGTTCATAAAACTCTTGCCAGCTACATGAACTCCTTAATGGCAATAATTGCAGCGCTGTAACATAGTCTTGTCTTTAGTAACATGACAGTTGCTATCAGTGAGGATTGGCATGTTCCTCTCCTTGGTAGAAGCTGCTGTTGGGACAACTTGTGACTTAGTGTATTTTAGTACCTGAAAGACTGTGGCTTTTGTGTGCTGGCAACCAAGGCAGCAAACAAAAACCCCTAAAGCCCCAGAAAGAAGCCTACATAAATTGAAAGTTTCCTGCTGCAGCTTAGTTGTACTGAGGGTGGCCCTGCAAGGTAGCAGAAGCCTAAAAGAGCTTGTAAAATGGCAGGTATAAGGAACAAAGTAGTATGAGAATGATATGCTAAGGATGTGAATAATCATTAGGAATGGTAACTACTTCTGAGATGTCAGCAAGATCCAAAAGTCTCTGCAGTTCATCAAAAATTAGCATGTTACCAAGATGTACTTGCAGTATCTGAAAAGTGACCATCATAACGCCATCAGAAACTTGTTTGTTTGGTGGGGTTTTTTGTTTTTGTTTTCCCCTCTTCAGTGATATTCAGATTAAGAGGAAATTAGAGCCAAGGTTGTGTGGCATATGCTCATTGTTTGGTTTTGGTTGTCATTAGTAATAGTAGCCATAATGTGTGATAAAAAAGTGATTATATAGTGAAATCGAGATTTATGGATGATGGAAAATGATGGTAGTGTCACTGGAGAAAACTTTATAACTTTGTTTCAGATCTGTGTTCTACCGCTCATACAAAGAGCAGGAATCTAAAAAAGGGTATGACCAAGAGGAAGTTTTTGAAAAGCCTACACGTGAAACTTGCCAAGGTAAGATACAGGAGCATGCAAAGGCTGAGGTTTTAAGTTACATTTTTGCGGGAAAGGCTGTTAAAGTTGTCGAACTGATTCAGTCTTCGTTTCGGGACATATAAGATAGCAGAGATTTCTGTATTAATTGCTATTAATCAGTTGGTATACTTGTGTAAAATGAGATCTTTTTGCAATTGCCTGAAGTTGCAAGCAGACTTGTTGAATTTCTACAGAACATCAGAGTCAATAGGAATAGTTGAAAAATTTGTGAATCTGCTTTCTTTTCCTTTTTGTCCCCGAGGTATGAGACATGCAATCTATGACAAACTTGATGATGATGGTTTGATAGCACCTGGGGTACGTGTGTCTGGGGATGATGTCATCATTGGCAAAACAGTCACACTGCCAGAAAACGAAGACGAACTGGAAAGCACAAACAGGCGCTTCACAAAGAGAGACTGCAGCACTTTTCTGCGAACTAGTGAGACTGGCATTGTAGATCAGGTCATGGTAACCCTTAACCAGGAAGGATACAAGTTCTGCAAGATTAGGGTGAGCAGCAATTGATGTGCTTTCTACTTTTAAATAATCTTTGTTCTGTGTTTAAATTATCCATTGAATGTTTCCCTGTTGCTTACAGGTACGCTCTGTAAGAATTCCACAAATTGGAGATAAATTTGCTAGCAGACATGGTCAGAAAGGAACTTGTGGTATCCAGTACAGGCAAGAGGTAGTAATCTTTTTTTCCTTCTTAACATTTTACCTGTGCTCTTCTTAGCATTTGAAGTACCTTAAGTGAATTGTCTGTAGAATAGCTACTGAGGTGCAATGTGTTGACTTAAATTTAGCTAAAAGATTTAATTTGGATCCAGGCACCTACTTTTCCTAAATGTGAAATTCTGAGAAGAATTGACTGTCTGTTTCCCTGCTCTAGGATATGCCCTTCACCTGTGAAGGCATCACACCTGATATCATTATCAACCCCCATGCCATCCCTTCCCGCATGACCATTGGTCACTTGATTGAGTGTCTTCAGGGCAAGGTAAGAAGAATCTTCTATACTGAATGTCTGAGCAATATGAACTTAAAATTTAGGGGAGAGGTTATTGTTTGTTTTGAAGGTTTTTTGTAAAGACAAGTACTGCCTAGTAGGTGTTACTTCACTGAAAAAAAAGGATTGTTCTCCAGTTACTTGATAGCAAAAGCAGGCTTCTTGGGGAAGACCCACAGTCCTGTAAATTTTGTCCAGCAAGTCAGACTACAGTATGCTCTCTCATCTGTTGCTTTTGTTACAGACCTTTCCCCTGGCCTAGAAAAATGAGTAGCAAAAGTGTTGATGCTCTGTATTTTTTAAATTGTGTAGCTGATAAACAAAGCAAGATAGGGTACTCTTACGGGCATGGATTCTCAAATTCAAACATTAAGAGTTAAAACTGATTTAAACAGCTTAATATGGTCTAACCAGTCCTTCAGAAATTTAACAGACTTTTGCAAATCTCTTCTTTGTAGGTGTCTGCAAACAAGGGAGAAATTGGTGATGCTACACCTTTTAATGATGCTGTCAATGTGCAGAAGATTTCCAATCTTTTATCAGATTATGGCTATCATCTAAGAGGAAATGAGGTATAGTCAAAATATCAGCTCATTGTAATTTTTTTAATATACAGTTGATGGATAGTAAGGCTTATGATTCAGTGACTGCGTTGACTTCCTCAGGTCCTCTACAATGGCTTCACTGGTCGAAAAATCACATCACAGATCTTCATTGGTCCTACGTATTACCAGCGTTTGAAGCACATGGTAGATGACAAAATCCATTCTCGTGCAAGAGGGCCCATCCAGATACTTAACAGACAGCCCATGGAAGGTAGATCTCGGTAAGGATGTGTGTTAGTTTCTATGTGGTGTTTTCTTTTTCTGTCAAGTTTTTAGCCCTAAACTGTAGAGCTAAAACTGTAGCTTTGCAGCTACAACTTAATTAGTTCACTGCAATTAGCCACCCATTTTTCAAGTGTTTGGATTAAGATCAAGTATTGGGTATAGTGTCAAGGTTTGGTAGCGGGAGGTGCTGCTGGGCTGGCCTCTCTGAGAAAGAACCAGGGCTTGCACCGTGCTGGACACAGTCACTTACAGCTGGCTCTGACCAGCCAAAGCCTGTTAGCAGTGCTGGTGACTGCTCTGGGAAGATATTTAAGAAAGAGTGAAAAATGCTGTGCAGCAGCTGTAAGAGAGAAGGGAAAAAATGCAAAAGGAGCTGCCCTGCAGCCTGTGGAAAGCCCATGATGGAGCAGGCTCTTGGCAGAAGGTGTGATCTGTGGGGAATCCATGCTGCAGCAGTCTGTTCCTACAGGATTGTACCCCATGGGATAGGCTCATGCTGGAACAGTTTGTGAAGCACTATCCCATGGGAGGGACCACATGCTGGAGCAGGGAAAAAGTGTGAGGAGGAAAGAGCAGCTGAGAGGAACTGTTAGGCACTGACTGCATTCCCCATTCTCTCTGTGACCATGGGAGGGGAGGGGGGAAGGAGTTTGGACTGAAGAAGTGAAGTTGAACCTGGGAAGAACCTTGGGGAGATGAATTTTTTAGTTTTGTCTTCATTTCTCATCATGCTACTCCGTTTTTAATGGGTGATAAACTAATTTTCCCCGTGCTGAGTCTGTTTTGCCTGTGACAGTAATTGATAAGCAATCTCCCTGAATTTTCCATCATATTTTCTCCCCATGTCCTGTCAGCATGGGGGAGTCATGGAAGCAGCTTGGTGGGCATCTGGCAGACAGCCAAAGTTAAACCCACCACAGATAAGTAGACGATGATTTAATTGTATATTTCATTTTGCTTTGCGGTTGTGCTGTGACTGTCAGACACCTCCTGTAGAAATGCTCAGCAGCAGTTAAAAATTATTGTGTTCACATTCTCCCTAACAGTTTATTGTGAGGTGTTAGAGGAAAATTAATACACAGCTTTCCTCCTGCCTTGCAATACTTCTGTTGTGTTTCTGGTAAGACACTTATTCTGCCAACCAAAACTGATTATTTTGCCAGTGATCTCAAAAGCTGAGTGTTTTTGTTTCTTCTTTTCAGTGATGGTGGCCTTCGCTTTGGAGAAATGGAACGAGATTGCCAGATTGCTCATGGAGCAGCCCAGTTCTTGAGAGAAAGATTGTTTGAAGCTTCAGACCCATACCAAGTCCATGTGTGTAACCTTTGTGGAATCATGGCGATTGCAAACACGAGGACTCACACCTATGAATGCCGGGGATGCCGCAATAAAACTCAGGTATGTGTGGGTTTTATCAGCCAGTGTTTCTCTTTGTGGGCAAGAGGAAATGCCACTCCAGTGAACAGGAGGATAGGGAAGTAAATATTTAAAGAAGCACCAGAACAATTGCTATTTTAGTTTCATAACTGTTTTAAGTGTTTACAGTGACCTAGTTAATTTGGATGCTTCCTTATTAACTTTACAGTGTTGACTTGTCACTTGGCAGGAAGTGCTGTTCATGTATTGTACAGTGCAGCATTTTCAGAGACTTTAAATGCTTGAGAACTTATTTTTAGAAGTAAAACTCAGAATCACAGGAATTCAGAACCATCGCCCTTGTGACTGTCCCATGAAGATATTTATACTTGCAGAGCTGGGTCCCTATGGGAGGCCTTTTGTGTTGCACTTTTGTGGGGTTTTTTTATTTAATTAAAGCCCTGCAGTATGTGCTTGGTTACACCATGTCAAGGAAGAGTGGCGACAGAGATAAAAAGAGATGCCTTGAACAAGCTTGTTCTTCTGCCAGAGACTGACTGCTGCAACTCTAGCAGTAGCACTGGGGTTACAAATGAGTGTGTGCTGGAAATCTTAACTGCATTTACTGCACATCAGGCACACTTTGCTATGCACACATTCCCATGTTAAATGGTTCTTGTTTAGGATCAGATCCCTTGGCTGCAGGGTTTTTACATTAAAAATGTGTTCCAGATACCTGCTGTGTGGCCTCCACAGGCAGACTCAGCTTCCCTCTTGCTTTGGTACCATCTGTGAGCAATTCATGTTAAATGCTTTCATGCATAACTTCAGATTCACTTTTGAGCCAAAAACTCAATGAGTTACTTGTTTAGAGGATGGTGGAAGTTGATGCTTTAGGAGTGTCTGTTACAAGACTTTCAAAATCTCTTTCCAGATATCTTTGGTTCGAATGCCCTATGCCTGCAAACTCCTCTTCCAAGAACTGATGTCTATGAGTATTGCACCTCGTATGATGAGTGTTTAGCCTTTAAAAGGGCTTTTTCTTTTTTTAATTATGAGACTGAAGTTCTCCAAGTTTTGTTTCATTTTGCATTCAAAATACAGTTTTACTCATCTGCTGTGTGCTGTTCAAAAGTATGTTTATTTCCTGTAAATAGAATTAAAATTTGTAATCAAACTTGTGAATCTCTTCATTTGTGCATCTGTGAAAGAAGTGTGCAAGCAAATTGGGAGTCAAAGAATAAGGGAGTTAAGAGGGAATGATTAGTCAGCTAGAAAAAGCCAGAGCTTGCAGCTTTCCAAAATACTAATTTAAAACTGTGGGTAAGTGAAAGTCCTCACATCACAGCTCTGCACCATCATCTGTGGAAAAACAAAAACATGTTACACTCTGTACTGTTCCAAGAGGAAATATTGCAACTTTGGCATTAGCTTTCTGATTTTCCAGCTGAGGGCGAGACCTGACCCCTTCTTCCTTCCTTCTTTCCTTCCCTCCCTGCTGCAGGGGGATGGTAATAGATGCATTTTTCTGTGCTGAGATCACCTGGGCATCGGACACACTCTCACAGTGTGTAGCTAGGACGTCTGACAGCTTGTTCCATTAATCTTATCAATTTCCTTTAAGCTGGCAGTCTACACTTACTTATCTCTTGACTCCAGCATGCTGACTCGGGGGCTTTCCTACAGCTGACAAGAAACAGCTGTAACACATGGCAGTTGTGTGTAAGAAATAAACTGAGGCAATATACATAGTACTGCAGCCTCATGGTAGTTACTGTGAGAGAGAGGGAGTGAACATTTTCTGGGGTCTGTGTGTGCTGTTTGTGGCACAAGTCAGTAAAACTCAATTTCATTCACATCCATAAAGAAGGTGTTTGAAAAGGGATTAGAGACTAGCTAAAAAAACATTAGCAAAGTTCTTATGCCTGATACTTGGATTCGTTTTAAGCTCTTATTTCAATGCCAAGTGCTGTTAATACTCTCCTAAGGGCAGTATTTCAGCTATTCAAAGATAAAAGGATACAGAAAATCAAGACTATATGGTTTGGCTAAAGCTGGTGGGATTAAAATTAAGGTTTATGTTCCAAAAGTGGATTTGGGCAGCACAGTGTTTTCTAGTGCCTCTGCTAGCATGGTTACAGTTATTGTCCCAGCTATCCAGATTTATTCCTAAGCTTACAGGGCTGTGATACTGAGCCATCATCTCTGCAGCTGGAATGAGGGTGGTTGGTTTGCCATCAGCTTTGCACACAGCCTGGCAAATAGGACCTGCTATGGCATATCTTTACCCTCCAAGGTTTGACACTGCAGAATGCAGAGAATATGGCAGGTACTGGGGTGTTTCCAGGATGGTGGAAGTGCAGGGACTTGGCAGGAATTTAAGTACTTGAAATCCCCCCTCTGTCTTGGGCTGCTTGTGCCAGTACTGCTCCCAGGAGAGATGGGCAGGTTTGCAAGTGTCCAGAGAACACTGAAAGGACAACATAAATTTAGGGCTGGAAAATGACTGAAAGTTGCTCTGCAAAAAGCCCAGAAGGTATTTTTAATTTTAATTTGGTATCTTTAATCTCCAGTACTTCAGAGCACTTGGCAATGTTCTCTCCCTTGAGAACTCTAGCAACTAAGATTTGCTTGGGAACATTTTTCCAAACACAAAAAACTGCATGTTAAACTGGTATTTTGGGGGGGAGGGGGCTTTGTTGGTTTGTTTGTTTGTTTGTTTTAGAAAGCATTAAACAGAGGTTGTCCTTTTGTATCAACAGTAAACTGCCAGGGTAGAGTTGCTGAGTGTTCAGCCACACTTACAAACCTTTGGTCAGAGCTATTTCATGCAGAGTTTCCACAACATGGATTTTTGCAGAAGCTGTTGCCTCTCCTTTGGCGTTGGATGCATGGCATTCATATTCCCCAGCATCCTCTTTGCTCAGAGGGGATATCTAAGGGAAGAAACACACCCCAGTGAGCATCCCGTGCATAGGTAGGGGTGATTCTGTTTTAAGGTATCTTATAGAACTTGCTGATTGCTTGAGACATGGTGAGGTGAACAGAGTGTATGAAGCAGTGATTCACCCTTGGGAATGATACTGACTGCATGCATTCATTCTGTCAGCAATAAACAGTCTGGTTCAGACTGTAGTGGGTCTCCCCAGTGAGGTCTGGGACAAGCACCCACTCCTGTGGATGAGCCTAGCTTTCTTCTCTGCTTCACAGCAGAGAGGGCAGATCTGTACAGGCTCCACAGCTGTGGGTGGGTTTTAGGGATGCTTTGCCTCTGCACTCATTCCTTCCTACATGCAGAGTGTCTCCTTCCCACTAACAGCAGCAGGAAAGTTATGAGACCTTTTATTTCAATCTAGCCTCTGATCATAGAATGGACACTTCTATTGCATGCTGGACAGAGGTAGGATGCATGCAAC
>VWZD01010093.1:216360-375011 GCA_013396695.1 Sakesphorus luctuosus | reverse complement strand
ACTCAATTTCATTCACATCCATAAGAAGGTGGTTTGAAAAGGGATTAGAGACTAGCTAAAAAACATTAGCAAAGTTCTTATGCCTGATACTTGGATTCATTTTAAGCTCTTATTTCAATGCCAAGTGCTGTTAATACTCTCCTAAGGGCAGTATTTCAGCTATTCAAAGATAAAAGGATACAGAAAATCAAGACTATATGGTTTGGCTAAAGCTGGTGGGATTAAAATTAAGGTTTATGTTCCAAAGTGGATTTGGGCAGCACAGTGTTTTCTAGTGCCTCTGCTTCTAGCATGGTTACAGTTACTGTCCCAACTATCCAGATTTATTCCTAAGCTTACAGGGCTGTGATACTGAGCCATCATCTCTGCAGCTGGAATGAGGGTGGTTGGTTTGCCATCAGCTTTGCACACAGCCTGGCAAATAGGACCTGCTATGGCATATCTTTACCCTCCAAGGTTTGACACTGCAGAATGCAGAGAATATGGCAGGTACTGGGGTGTTTCCAGGATGGTGGAAGTGCAGGGACTTGGCAGGAATTTAAGTACTTGAAATCCCCCCTCTGTCTTGGGCTGCTTGTGCCAGTACTGCTCCCAGGAGAGATGGGCAGGTTTGCAAGTGTCCAGAGAACACTGAAAGGACAACATAAATTTAGGGCTGGAAAATGACTGAAAGTTGCTCTGCAAAAAGCCCAGAAGGTATTTTTAATTTTAATTTGGTATCTTTAATCTCCAGTACTTCAGAGCACTTGGCAATGTTCTCTCCCTTGAGAACTCTAGCAACTAAGATTTGCTTGGGAACATTTTTCCAAACACAAAAAACTGCATGTTAAACTGGTATTTTGGGGGGGAGGGGGCTTTGTTGGTTTGTTTGTTTGTTTGTTTTAGAAAGCATTAAACAGAGGTTGTCCTTTTGTATCAACAGTAAACTGCCAGGGTAGAGTTGCTGAGTGTTCAGCCACACTTACAAACCTTTGGTCAGAGCTATTTCATGCAGAGTTTCCACAACATGGATTTTTGCAGAAGCTGTTGCCTCTCCTTTGGCATTGGATGCATGGCATTCATATTCCCCAGCATCCTCTTTGCTCAGAGGGGATATCTAAGGGAAGAAACACACCCCAGTGAGCATCCCGTGCATAGGTAGAGGTGATTCTGTTTTAAGGTATCTTATAGAACTTGCTGATTGCTTGAGACATGATGAGGTGAACAGAGTGTATGAAGCAGTGATTCACCCTTGGGAATGATACTGACTGCATGCATTCATTCTGTCAGCAATAAACAGTCTGGTTCAGACTGTAGTGGGTCTCCCCAGTGAGGTCTGGGACAAGCACCCACTCCTGTGGATGAGCCTAGCTTTCTTCTCTGCTTCACAGCCAGGGTGGCAGATCTGTACAGGCTCCACAGCTGTGGGTGGGTTTTAGGGATGCTTTGCCTCTGCACTCATTCCTTCCTACATGCAGAGTGTCTCCTTCCCACTAACAGCAGCAGGAAAGTTATGAGACCTTTTATTTCAATCTAGCCTCTGATCATAGAATGGACACTTCTATTGCATGCTGGACAGAGGTAGGATGCATGCAACAGGTAGGACTGGAGCCATCCCTAATTCACACAGGTTGTTTTCCTCTAAACGCCCTGCCTGTTGCCATTTGTCTTCTGTACTGTTCTTTGTTCATATTTGCAAACTCCTCTGTACTGTTTGTGCAGCTATTGGCGTATGCCAAATACTTACGAGCACCCAGCCAGTCACTTCATGTTTCTCAGGGCCCCCTCGGGTCTGGATAGCCAAGTTCTCCCGGTCTCCAGGCAGAAGCTCCATCCTCTGAACACCATACTGTCCTCGAATTATCTAAACAGAAGGGTAAGAAAATGGGGGGCTTATTTCTCCTGGAACTGTTAGAACCATACCTGTACACAGACAAGATCAACACTAGTTTTACATGAATGTGCTTTTTCTAGTGTCAGCATTTCACGTTATCCTCCATGTAGTTACTGCCCCAGTGCCTCTGCATCTGCCCGAAGGCTGTGTTTCCCTTTCCTCAGCAGGAACAGATGGAGTGGCATGGTTTTCTGGGATGGAGGGTGCTGGGCAGTGGGCTGTGAAAACAGGCCCTGAACTGGCTTAGCCTCACAGAACTTGTGTGCATGTTCCCAAGGGTGTGTTTAGCCCACCAATGGAGCTGCTGGCAGCCACACATCAATCCAGTTGAGCAGGCTGGAGCAGCTGCCTTCTAGCTTGGGACTGGGGGCCCAGCAGGAGCTGACCGTTGTCCTTGTTTGGAAAGACTCACCCATAACTTCCTGATGATCAGGCTTTTTAATGTGGCAGCAGTAGAGAACTGAGTGTCTGCCTGCATGACTTAGCCTCTTCCCAGCAGACCAGCAACAGCCCTGCACATTTCTGCTGCAGTAACCCAGGCTGTGCCTTCTGGTGGGCCGAGCATCGGTGAGAAAGCAGCAGTGCAGTCATTCCCCAATGCTGCGTATCCAAGCCCCAGGCATAGCATGGGGTAAGTGATACTCAACTCTTGTTGCCACCATGTCCAGCAGTCTCTGAGCCATCAGGAAGAGACACAAAAAGCAGAGTAGCATTGACATTCTGCTTAAAATTAAGGCCCTTCCCAAGTGTTCACAAACGTGTAGCACTTGAGGAGGCTACGGGGGCTGTGCAGTGGCTCTCAGCCCTATGGTTACAATCCTCTTTGCTCAATGCTGGCCCCTGTCCTAAGCCAGATGTTACCAGTGCTGCCAAAATCAACATGCTGCTGGCTACTGGAGACAGCTGCCCCATGCAGTTCCTGTTCCCGACAACGTGGGTGATGTCTAGCCACCTCAGTCACTGTGCCAGCAGGGTGACAGCAGGTCAAGTGACATTCCCCACGTGCTCTGAATACCAGGCACTACCAAGAGAAACATGAGTCCTGTTCTGCCTCAGGGTCAGGAAGAGTTTAGAAAAAGCAGTGACTAAAGACTAAACAAAACCAGATATTTGGGGGTGTACAGAACTACACAGATGAGAGAACTCATCAGAGAGGTGTGTTTCTACAGAGGGATCTGCTGTGGTCCTTATGCTTACCAGGCAGTTTCAGCTGCCTCAGGTTTGCTGTGCTCCGTGGGCTCCTAGCAGGGCCCTTACCTTGTTCCAGATGAGGACAGGGGTTGGGATGCCAATGACTTCACAGCTCAGGTAGATCTGTGCTCCTGTCACATTCCAGATGTCCTTAGGAGGAGTCACAATGGAGGGTCCTGCAAAAAGAGAGAAATGCTTTTAAGCTCTGGGTGACTACAAGCCTGTCTCCTTTTAAGTGGGGCCAGTCACATCTGATGGATTTTGAAGACAAGGTGAAGGGCATCCCTGCTTGGAGCAAAGCTTGCAGGACTGATCACACATCACAGCATTTCCTTCACCAAAGCAACACGTGCATCCAGCCTTAAGCTGTTCAGACTGATGGGCACTTGCCCCAGATAGAAAGTCAAATGTTCAGCAGTTCAGGTGATCAGTCCCATCTACTTGCAAGACTGAAGTCAGAGGTGAGATATGTTTGTGTTCTCATCTCAGGGCCTGAGCAGGACTGTCCAAACTGATGGCTCTGCTTATCATGCAGTCACCAAGTCAGCTGGCATGGAATAGATGACCCCCAGGAGACAGGGTGCTTCCCACTCACTCTCTCATGCCATGGAGAGCTTGGCTAACTTGGCAGCATCCTTCTTCCCAGCATGATTTCAATCCCATGGCAGCTGTCTAGCAGAATTCAATATTACACTGTTCATGTTTTATCTGTGTGCAATACTCAGCCAAAGGAGGCTGGCTGGAGGGTGGCAGAGCTCTCCCTGGCAGGGATTTGGGAAGGGACTAGGTGAATGCAGAGCTCAGTTTTTCCCCAGAGAGCTCCAATTCCTGGTTAAATAGAGAACTGCTTCCAAAGCCAGATAGGACCAGAGTTGTTCTGCAGATCTGGCTGGAGATGTTTACCCCTCAGGCTGAGAAATGCTGGAGATGTAACCCATATCCCAGGAAGGGAAGAATGGACTTTTTTGTTCAATCCCTCTTTAGTGAGGCTGTTTTACAAAATGCAGCTATTAATTCCCCACAATAGGAAGTGCAGACCAAAGGAGCACATAGTGTTTATTTCCAGTTATTGAGAGCTTTAAGAACACAACAAACAGCTTTCCCCCTTCTGCTCTGAAGATGCAGACAGTAACAGGAAACTGAAGCTCCCATTACACTGCATCAGAAGAAGGCATTTCCTACGCAAACAAGTACTCCAGAGCCAGCCTGACTGAAGCCCCTGAGTATGCTGGCTCACAGACCATGGCTCATTCTCAGCCCCATAAAGAAGGGGCAGATTTGGGTCCTGATGCTGGTTATAGGGTCCTGAACATGCACTGATTTCAGCCCTGCAGGTGCACTCACTGCTGCAGCCCTGCCACAGGCAGTGGAAAACAAGTTTTAGGTGCATCCCACTGCACTAACATCTTCCAGCAGAAAGCCAGTGACTTTTTCCACCTCAGGATCTGGGGACAGATCCACAACGGTATCACCAGCCAGAGGGTAGCAGCCATCCTTCTGTTTTAACCAAAGAGGAGGCTCACCACTCCTGAGCAGCTGGTGCGATCCCAGAGAAGTGTATGTTCTTCTCTTTTGAGACTTCCCTGTTCAGGAAAGGCTGTACATGGCCTGCTGGTGGGAAGCTGCTAAGAGACATGGGGGTGGCTGCAATCAAAATTCTCTGTTACAAAAGTATTCCAGTTCTGGTTTGGACAGGAGGCAGCTGTGGAGAAGCAGAGAAGTTTTATGTGTCGCCTTGGGCGATGGTGGAAACCACACCTAATGGTCCGCACGGGCTGGTTTCCTCGCAGACAGCACAACCCAGGTGCTCTTCATCTGCACAGAGCTGAGTCAAGGATTTAAGCAGTGTTTCATTACGTTGCTTACCCTGTTGCTGCTTGTGCTGCTGCATGAATTGATTCTTGTGCACTGGCAAGAAGAGTGTGTCAAGAGTCACAACATATTTTCCTGTATGGAAAGGTGCTGGAGTTATCCGTGCCCCAGTTAGCTCAGAGCAGATCTGCACCTCCAGCCTGTGCCCAGCTCTGCACCCTCAACAACACTCTGCTGAAGGCTATTTCCCCCACCACCACCCCCGAGGACACCACAGCACAGGGGGCTGACCTGCCACGCCCAGCCGCAGCCTGGCCCCTGTGCAGCAGCGCAGGGCTGTGGCCAGCCTAGGGCATTGCCATCCCCAGGACGGGGCCACCTCAGGTCACGCACTCTGCTCCCCTTACCCAGTATGGCTGTTTCCTGCACAGCCCAGCTGTTCTCTTTCCGGTGTCCCTTAAACAATAGGGACAATAGTGCACTTGGAAGCTCTAATGGTACCCAATGTCCCCAGGCAGCATAGCTCACCCCATGCTCTGTGAGGACCTCCAGCTGATATGCACCCAGCAGAGCCTGCTGCAGCTGCTGCTTTCTGCTCCAGACATGCACAACCCCCTACATGCCAAGTGCCTTTCCTGGGCAGAGCTTGGCTCTTCCCCAGCAGACAGGGCTACGTCTGCCCCTGTATGACACCATTCTCTTTGACACTGGTTACAGGGGTTCCCCACAAGGCAGGAAAAACACAACTGCCATCATCTCCTACAAAAGAAAAGGAGAGAGACTGACTCTTATGCTAAAAGCCAGGTGGATTTTAAGGCACTGTTACACTCTTCCAGAATCTGGCTTCAGTCTTCCCTGGCTGGGAACTGGCAGCATTCAGTGCCCAACTAAATCCACTGCCTGAGGTGTCTCAGTCTTGGCTGCCACTGAGCTTCCCTCTTGCCCACGGGTGTTTGCTTACCCTGCCAGGAGCACATTACACCAGGATTTTTCAGCACTAACTGCTGGCAGAGGAAAACATAAAAAGAATTTCTACCCACCTCCTGAACAAGGAGGAATTGTTTACCTTCCTGGACAGGAGAATTGCCTGCACAGCTTCACAGGAAAGCGCTGGCTGGCTTGGCACAGCAGCCACAGCACAGCAAGAGCCTGACTTTTAAAAGGCAGTCCTCAAGCTTGGGATGTACATCCTGATCTAACCAGGCAGAACATGATGTTCTGCATTTGGCTGCAAAATGAATTGGAAGCATCCACAGGCCTCCACCTCTATCCAGCACAGCTCTGAGGCCAGGAGGGAATACACACCCTGAGAGATGCAACAAGTGTCATGGGAAGAGTCACTGTGGACTCTCCAGACATTTGACTTTAACCCATACAGCCAAAACACTAGAGCTTTGCTTCTACCACTAAAAATAAATGAGAAAGGCCAAAGAGTCAGCAGATAGAAAGTCAAATCACAACATGCCACAGCAGTAGATAAACTCCCACTACAGGGAGCTGATGCTCACGTGCATGGCAGTCACCCTGCTTATTGCCTGTGCTGGTCCCACTCATGCTGTCTCCTACAACCCCCCAGAGTGGACCAAGTTGGACAGAAAACACAGCAACCTGACAACAGGAGAGGTAAGGGATGGCTGAGCCTTGTGAGCACTTCAGAAAATGTGAGGACATTCCCTTCTCCAAGTCACCCCCTTGCTTTGTGAATTCTTGTGAAGAGAGCAAAGCCACCATGTGTTCAGCAGGGCTGGAAACAAGCCACCCTGTGCAGAGCAGATGTCTTGCTTTCTGCCTGCAAGGAGACCGTCGGCTCTTATCCTACAGCCTGCACCTGAGAGGCTTTGATGCTCTACTTA
The DNA here is from genome assembly GCA_013396695.1 of Sakesphorus luctuosus. Classification (NCBI taxonomy): domain Eukaryota; kingdom Metazoa; phylum Chordata; class Aves; order Passeriformes; family Thamnophilidae; genus Sakesphorus; species Sakesphorus luctuosus. Next base: position 368,282 of record VWZD01010093.1, on the reverse strand, counting down.
CAGCACTGCCCATGAAGGGGAATGTTTCTCCATCTACTTCCTTTGGCCTGAGGACCTGAGGGCTGCACTTGCTGATGAAAATGGTCACCACCATCGAGGTGGCCGAGTGGCCTCCGCTCCCCACCAGGGCCTGCACCTGGGACACTGCTGATGTGCAGATGCTCCCTGCCAGCACTTGCTCTGACTTCGCAGGAGCTCCTTGGCCAAGAGGACAGCCCAGGCTCTTGATGGAGACCAGCTGCTCTTCACAGGCACTTCAGGCTTTTCCTCCATGCTCTGCCCATTTTTTGTAAAACAAATAGTTCTCCCTGGCCCAGGAAGGGGCTTTTTACAGAGCCCCAGAGCTCATTCACCCCGGGAGAGAGCCTGACTATTTGGGCAGGGACTATTTTTTTCTCCAGATTGCAGCAAGCCGACAGCCTGTGTTATGTCAAAAGCAGCAGCTGGAGAAGAGTTCCCATTGCTGTTACGTAGTTGCTGTTCTGCTGCAGCATGTGGCAGAGCCTGACTTCCTCGATGAGGATATCATTTGGCATCTGATCCTGACACCCCTCTCCACAACAGGCATCCCTTCTCAGCCACAGCAGGCAGAGACCTGGCACCTCCCAGCCCAGCCATCTGCCCCTCACTGGTACCTGGATGGTCTATCATAGCTCAGGGTTACCTAGTCCTCACAGATTTTCCTTTGGTGTCCACACACAAATAAAAAACACACAACAAGCAGAGCAGTAACTTTTCTGCTAAAATCTAGAGGCCTACAGGTATGTCACTAAAGGCAGAAATGAGCTGGACACTAAGCACTGTGGGGTATGCCCTGGTGCTTGGATGTGTGCATGAAATCCAAACCATGAACACACATATCCATGTACCACACACTGAAGCTCATATGGGTGTCAGCTTGGTTCCCAGCCAGCCCTCCTGAGCGTTGCTGTGCCACAGCCCTGGCTCAAACACAGGCTGGGAACACTCCCTGTGAGATGGCCAACCAAAGCAAAAACTAAACATTGTTCACTCTCACAAGCTATTGCAAGTCTGAAAATAGACTCCAGTCTCCTAAGTTGCTGGCAAAGTATTTTTCTTCAAATTACTTTATATGGAGAAGAGGAAACCTTCCATAAGCAGCATCTACTCATTTTAGCTGGCATGGCCTCAGCTGCTTCCTCCCAGATCAGTGCTCCGTGAAAGGCAGCAACAGACAGGAAGTGCTTTTGGCCTTCCCCACTCCCAAAGCTGCCTGCTGCTTTCTGGCAGATTTACAAGCCTCCTTCTTTACCACTTTCTGAAGGCGTTTCTCATCTTCCTTTAACCTGGCTTTGAAGAGACTAAGGACTTACAGAAGGAAGCTCCAAGACATCCGAACCAAAGTAGATGTCAGATGCTGTGTCTGTTTGAATGCTCCACCTCAGATTTTAGCAGCCCAGTGACCCTGGAAAGGCTGAAAACATGAACGCAGTTTTGCCCCGAGTCCTGGAGACTTGAGACTGAGTCAGTGTGAGGAAGGGCCCTAGGCCACTATCTATCTGCCATGAAGCAACTCCAGCTTTCCATACCACTGGGCTCAGCATGGAGCAGACAAGTACCACAGGAAATCCCACCCCTGCTGTTTACCATGGTTTGGGAATGATGCCTTCAGAAACCTTGTGCATGACTTTTATACCACAGAATGGTTTGGATTGATCATCCAGTTCCATGAGCTAAAGCCTGGAAAGAATGTGAAAAGCTGGCAGTGAGAGACACAGGAACAAGGCATGGCAGCATTTATGCATGGAAAAGCAAGCAGGGCTTGCAAAAATCCGACCTGATTAGACTTGTTACGTGGTAATCTCCTATTTAGTTTTAACCTCAATCAACCTCAGCCCAACAAAAGATTAAACACATTTTTTTAAACACAGCATGCCTTTCCAGCATTAGAAAAAACAAACATGGGGTGGAATTTGCTGATCAGTAATCATTCCTTCCTACTGAATTTGGATATGCTATGATGACTGAGAATGAAGACACAGGTGAAATACGGGATCTTCCTGTGCACTGAAGGTTTTGTATAGTCCCTGGCATACTGTTGTTCTCCAGGACTCTGCCAAGTAATATATTAAACAACTTCCATAGTAGATTTTAGCATAGTAACCACAAAAATTCAAGCTCCAGTGAACCAAAACCTTTTCAAATAACTAACTGCCTTTTAAGGAGGAATTTATGGCCTATACTACAACAGTGGAAAACTCCAGATACACATGAATTTAAAAAACACCAGCAGTGTTTTTAAACAGTGAACAGCAATGAACAGCAGTGTTCAGGAATTGGTCCTTAAGGGCAATGGAGTCCAGGAGGGCTGGATTTGCTTTAAAAAGGAATCTTTAAATACTCAGGAACAGGCTGTCCTCATATGTCGAAAAACATCAGGGGAGAAGACCAGCCTGGTTAAACAGAGAACTTAGGCTGGAACTTAGGGAAAAAAGTGAATCTACCATCTCTGGAAGGAGGGTCAGGTTACTAGAGAGGACTATAAGGATGTTGTGAGGTCATGTAGGGAGAAGATTAGAAGGGCCAATGCCCAACTTGAACTTGATTTAGCTGCTATAGTTACACACAACAAAAGTAGTTTCTATAAATACATAGACAGCAAAATGAGGGTCAAGGAGTGTCTCCATCATTTGTTGCATGCACAACGTAGTGCAGTGACAGGGGATGAGGAAGAGGCAGAGTTATTTAATGCTCTCTTTGCCTTAGTCTTTAATATCAAGACTAGTTGTCCTCATGATACCCAGCTCTGAGAGCTGGAAGTTGGTAATGGGGAGATGAGTGAAGCCTCCATAATATAGGAATAGATGGTTAGTCAATTAGACACTCCCAAGTCTATGGGCCCTGGTGGGATCCACCCCAGAGTGTTGAAGGGAATTTATTAAAGAACTTGACAAATCACTCTCAGTCATTTACCAGCAGTCCTGGTTAAATGGAGAAGTTCCAGCTGCCTGGAAATTAGCAAATGTGATGCCCATCTACAAGAAGGGTCGGAAGGATGATCCAGGGAACTACAGGTCTGTCAGCCTAATCTGTGTTCTGGGCAAGGTTAGGTTATGGAAGAGAGCATCATGAGTGCCATTATATGGCACATGCAGGACAACCAGGGGATCAAGCCCAGACAACACAGATTCACAAAAGGAAGGCCCTGCTTGACCAACCTCATCTCCTTCTACAATAAGGTGGATGGAGGGAGGGCTGCTGATGCCTTGAGAGACTGCAAAAACCAGGACTCCGAGCCAAGTTAGTGTGGGATAAGATAAAAAGATGGATTCTCTAATGTCTAGGCTCAGGGCCTTCAGGAATACATGATGATGCACCCCCTCAAACTGATCTCCATGGCTTTCATAATATTGTCCACCAAATCCCCTATTCACACATCTCTCGGTCCAGCCCCATCCCACCCCCGGCACACCCCATCAGGATTTGAGTGTGGGGGACAGTGGGACCCCTTTTTCATCTTCTTCATCTTCTTCAGCACATGTTGGAGGTTTTCCAGTGTTCTGGTTTCAAGGTTGTTGGTTTATGTTTATATCTCGTAGCACAGGCCTTAAGATAGTATTCAGCCTTCTACCTTGAAAAGAAGTCTAAATAAGTAATGGAATTTTAGACATTGATATGGGATAGGGGTTAGAATACATAAACATTGAACCTAAGTTGTTAGAAATATTAACACACTAAATCTGCATCTTACTACAGTTACAAGTACTTCCAAAATCTATAAATTAAAAAATAAAAAAACCCTGAGGCATCAGTCTCTCCTTTTATAATGGACAAAACTCAAAATTTTGTCCAGCTTTTACTACTAATACTTAGTGTAACACTAAAAAGATAAACAACAACTACAGCATTAAATCTTACAGCTAGCTATTATGCAAAACACTAATGATAAACATAACTATCTAGGTTCAGTTTGGTTTACGTAAGAACAGCAACTAGTGTTGATGACCTTACACACGCCTCCCTGTGAGGCTAGTAAGAAATTGAGGGCCATTTGATTTTGTAGTACTACATCAGACAAACTATGGTCTTCTTGTGAAGCTGCAACAGCATCTGAGGTCAGACTTTGGATGATTTCAATGACAGCTAAGATTTTAACAATTGCTTTTTCTAATTCACTTACTCTTAGAGACGTGATCATGGCTCTGACTATACTGTGGAAAAGTGTGGGACAATCACATTGCTTAGATATCTCCAGATCTCTGGAATTCCATAGGACTCTCCAAAGTTAGTCTCATTCATCAAAATGCCAATTAGGGGCTAATTGCTTTTCTCGTCATCAACTGCTGGCATTTGAGTACAAATCCAGCAGTCAGTTTTGTGAAGGATTTTAGATATATTTTGGACTAGGGTCACATGCAAGTTTTGATTCCAAATTTCAGCTAAATTATAATGGAATAAAGTCCAGATAAAGCACATCTGCAGTGATGGATATTAGAAAAAAATGTTCACTGTTAGGGTGGTGAGGTACTCAAATAGGTGGCCCAGGGAGGTGGTAGAGTCACCATACTTGGAGGTGTTTAAGAGGTGTCTGCATCTGGTGCTGGGTGAAATGGTTTAGTGGTTATGGGATTACAGTGATAGTGCTGGGTGGACGGTTGGACTAGATGATCTTAAAGGTCTCTTCCAACCTTGATCATTCTGTGATTCTATGATAAAGCCTCAGCCCTATAAACTTCATCTCAAAATCCCAAGGCACTGTGTGCTCAGAAAGCAAGCACCACACTGAAAAATATCCCCACACCACACTCCATCTGAAAGGACCCTGTGGTACAAACAAAAGGTGTAACCCCACCATGCACCTGCACAGATTTACTCTGCCAGAGACTCTCTGCATGCAGCACAAAAATGGTGGCAAGATCCACCTGCAAGTGCAATGCTTTCCTTTGTGGTAGAAGACAGCAGGTAGCAGGCCACTGCTGCAAGACCCCCACTCCCATCTGATGCAGAAACCCAAGCAACGTTCTCAGGAAAGTCAGGGAATTCAGTTCATTTCTAACCAGAGATTACTTAGCAAAAACTTGTCTAAATCTCTCTTTCACCAGCAAAGACAAAACCATTTATAAAATGTGGATATTAAGTCCTTTAAAATCCAGGAAAGGAAGAACAGGAGGAAAGAACTAGAGCAATCTCAGCCACTTGTTAACAAATCTGGAAGAGTTTCTTTCCAAATGTGATATGAACTATGCTTTGTGGTGTCTAGAAGGAGTGGGAGCCTTTTAATTTAAGGCAGCTATATCAGAAGAAGGTGAGCCAATGCCAGTGATAACAGCAGTCTGCCATCTCCCACAAGGTTCTTTCCCAAACCACCGTTTTTGCTCTGCTCTAGCAGTGGATTATAAAACTAAAACAAGCCACCCTCAAGACTAAGATATTTCTGGCAAAGCTCCAACAGCTGAATTTGGATGGAATGATCCAACAGATGTGATTTATGTTTCTTGTTTTGAAGTTGACCTGTGGGAACATTGTTTGCAGTGCAGATGCAGCTTTATCGAACATTGGAGCATCAGCAAAGCAGAACCACTGATGGGATAAAGTGGCAGGAATTTGGCACAGGGGACAGTGTACTTGCCCCTGGGGCAGTCAGTCTCCACAAGAGCCTGGCAGACATAAACCTACATTCATCAGTCTATTTTTTAAACCCCATGGTCAGCCAAGAACCTCAACCCAGATTTTCCTGAGTCCCAGAGCTGGTGCATGGCACCTTAGCAAAAACAAACTTCCAGAAGGGATGCTGTCTGGGCTCTTGGGAAGGCAAAATGATACCTCTCTGTGGGGAGAGCAGAGCTCCAGTGACTGGTTATCTCCCTGCTGGTGAGATTTAGCCAAATTTAGTGCTGGTTACAGTCAGCTTTCAAAGACTCTCTCCTGGTTCTGCTGTTCATAGGCTTTGCAGCCTGGAAGATGGATCCTGCAAGGTACTGAGCCCTCATCACCATAAGGAAAACCACTGCATAGTCCCAGTCCTGGGAAAATACTTCCATGGAGCCATGGAGTTTTAAAAGACATTCAGTTCTACAGAAATAAAGCAGACTGCTTGGCAAGCCAGCAAATTTACCCTTCACACAGAGAGGCCCTCAGTTTCCACCTCCAGGAGGCCTTTGTAAATAGGTACAATGTAGCACTAGGTCCCTCGAGAGTGAAACACTGTCCTCTGATATCTGCTGAGAGCCGCTTTGTAGTACCCTGCATTGGGCAAGGACTGGCGCGCTTGGCTTCCACCAAGAGAGATGTGAGCATAACACATAGACAAAGCCTTGACTGGCAACAGCAAAACCACCAGGAGACCCCAACCCTGCTGCAGCAAGTATCAGGGACTTAAAATTATTAGGCCTTTAAGCTGTAATGAGGCAATTTTAGCAGAATTTCTAGCAGTTACAACACATCCTCGAAGCAGGTATTTGCTGGTAGCTAACAGTAACAAAGAGTCAGGGGTATTTGTCCCTTCTTGCACTGGTTAGGCAACAAGTCGGTGCCTGTTATTTTCTACAATCATGCCAGAAATCCTGATAGCTATTTTGATGGGGGTTGGTGCTTTGAGGTTGTTTTTCTGCCTGGCTTGCGTTGAGCCATGCAACCCGAATTCTTCTTGCCAGATGGCTTTGCAAGGCAGTGGGTACCACAGTCCTCCTGCCTCAGGTCCTAGCTGGCAGTAAACAGCCTCAGTGTGTGCACTGTGTGCAAAATTAATTTCAGCCTACATTTCTGAAGCCACCAACTCCGTAAGAGGCTCTTCTGAACATCTGTGCACAGCTGTGTTGACAGCAATGACAGAGGGCAGCTCCCCAGCTGTCAAAGTAGCCTCCCCTCCTGCCGAGGGTCTGTCGGAGAAGGCACCCCTGTACCTGCCCTAATAAAAGGCTTCTGCTTTGCATCTGGACTTGCCCTGCCTGCAATACCTGGCAGCAAACCTGAGCCTACCTGCATTTTTATAGGCAGAGAGCAGAGGGACAATCCACTTAAGGGCAATGTTGCAAAGCAGATGGAAAACTTCACAGCATCCATCTCCTGCATCCTCAGCACTGGGATTAGCGACAAAGAGGCTGCTAAGACACACGAGTTGAGACAGGATGTGGGTAGTGGGTCCCTGACCGAGAGTAGGGCAAACCCAGAGCCATCTGTGAGTGCAAGTGTGAGGGCAAAGTAGGATCTCAGCCAGGAGGGAGAACCACAGCATCCCTCCTTGCTCCCTCAGAGCAAAATAGCAGCCAGGTTTGTCTTACCCTGCTGGCACAACACCAGCTGCAGCCAGGCAGCTTCAAGGAGTTGGAAATCAAGCAGGGTGCTGTTTTCCAGACTTCCCAAACAGTCCTGCCTACATGCAGCCCACTCCAGAAAGGACTAGTTGGATCCCTACACCTGCCAAGTGCACGGGTTATTTCCATCCTTTCAAACTCTTCTCAGCGGTGTCTTCCTTTGCCCTCCAGCAGGAAGACGTTTTGGCTGCAGTGGAAATAAATTTTTCTGCATGGCTTCACGATTTTTGTACAAAGAACACAGATATGACATCTGAGAAATCTGACAAACAACCAAGGACAAGGTCAAGGCAAATTATGCAGGGCTGAGAATGGGCTCATTCCTTTTGCTGTTTTAAAACACAAGAAACATCCAATTAGATGTGCAAAACAAGCCCTCTCTCTCCAGGAACAAAACAACAACAACAAAAAAAGGCAATCAAAGGCAGTTAGACACTGCTGAAAAAATAATTATCTGGATCTCTTCTCAGAGGTTCTCTTGAAAAGTTGCTCACTCTTGGACACAAAGGATGCGATCCTTATAGTCCAGCCAGGGCATGCAGACACCTCAGAGCCCATCTGCCACAAGCAGGAAGCCCAAGTGCCCTGTTGCCCAAGGAATTCTTTCAATGCCAAAGCTTTCACACAAATGACTGATGAAAACAGGATCCTGCCTGCTTGTGGTCTCCCTGTGTAGGATTCCAGCCTAGATAGTGCCTTAAGGAGATCACATCCATTTGTGGTGGGAAATAGCAAAAGTCAGAACTTCCACTTTTTTATTCCCAGAGCATCCAGGTTCCTCTAGAAACCCAGAAAGCTGCTGTCTCCTATCTGGAAAGATACTGGGAAAGCTTCTACCTTTTGGGGATGATGGGATGGATGTTCTCTGCTGTCATTGTTTCAAAATCCATGTAGAGATTACAACTCCCCACCTCTTCCCACCCAAGAGTCTTATTTGCCAGGAGGCCCCTGGGGCTACAGAAATACTTCCAGATGTCTACCACATGGGTGGGACGGGTCCCTGCTTCTGCTGCAACTCACAGAGCAATGCATATCACCAAAAGAAGATTCACAGCACCAGAAAAGCTCATGCAACCAAGAGAAGTCTCAGAAGAGCTGGTTTCATCAGCACTGCTGAGCAGCCCACTTCCATCCTGCTCCCTTCCCTGAGATGCTGGGTCAGTTCTCCCAGCAGCAGGAGCCACAAGAAGAGTCCCTCCAGAGTGACAGAGGAGGGGACATTTTGCCAGTGGCTCAACACCACAAGCTTCAGTGAAGTTCTTAAACAGGCAGCAGCCTGTTTGAGGCTGGCCCGTCAGTGGCCTCCCACTATTCTCTGCCGAGCTGCTCATGTTTGCACTGACTTCATCAAACACTATCTCCATAGTCTGGGTCAAAAGCCCCATCAAGTTAAACCAGAACGCAGTGTGAGATGAACACAAGAGAAGTGCAGCCAAGGGTTGGAACAGTATCTTACAAGTATCAATACCTGTCTTGTAAGGAACTTCCAGATGACTTTGGGCAAGACAAGTCAGAACACAGCCCTCTTCTCAAGTACACACCTGAAGCATGACCTCAGACATCTTCCAAACCCATCTGCTCCCTTGTCTGGGCTGGCAGGGCCAAGAAGTTGTACAGATTTTTAGGACTGCTGTGACCATCTCCTTAGTCCACTGGGCAGAAAAGGCTCCTTCCAAATAGTAGACAGAGGCACAAGGCACAGACTGAGGCCATTCTCATCTCACCCCACATTACCCTGAGAGCTGAAACTCCTTCCCTCCAAGAGTTAACATGGTACCACGATGTTCTTGGCTAATATGTAAGCCTGATGTTTTGCACAAAGTTTGTGAAAAGCCACACAGGGCATTTAATGGGCAACATTAAAGCACCAATCCTTATCCAGCCTTTCATGCTTTCCTTGGGAGTTTCAGAAACATTCCTTTGCAAACAAACTTGGCCTCAGTTATGGGAAGAAAGAGAAGGAGGAGGTGGAGGTTGTGACCTGCACATACTGTGTTTATGAAAACACTCCTCCACCAAAACAGCACTGGCGCTGCAATACTGTCCTTGAGACATTCAGTATATGGTTTGCATGCTATGTCCCATCCCTCCTTTCCTCCCTCCCTCTCAGCAAAATGCACTCTCAGAAGTCAGGATTTCTAGTAGAGGCTTTGCAGCAGAAAAAATTTCTTTCTTAAGCACCATCCTTAAGAAGAAGCTTGGGATGAATCAAGCTCCTGGTTGGAAATGTTGCAAGTGCAAACTGCTTCTACGTGCAGCTCACAGGAAAGTCGCTGCTGGTTTTCATTTCAAACCAATGCAAGCCAGTGAATGTTGGTTATGAATTTATGTGCCTTTCACATCCATTTAATCATCTCCTTTCCTCGCAGTTTGCAATCTTCCTGGGCAGAACCCTCCCTGGATAACTCAACCCTTTTGTCCCATCTCACAGCAGCGCAAACTGCAACTTGCAAGGCAAAGTATGAGAAGTGGGGCCGGGTAGTTCCAGCACCGCTGGACGCCAATAGTGAGTGCTCAAGTTCCTCTGCAATTCTGGGGCTGAACTGTCACTCCAAGTTTAGGCAGCACCACCCGACTTGGACTCTCCAGTCCATTTAAGGTGGGTCTGAAATCATCTTCACTCTACAAATAAGCACCCCGGAGAGATAAAACAGCAGGAGGAGCACTTGTGAGGCGCGGCTTTCCCTCCCTGAGGGGCAGCAGAGCGGACATCCCCCTTCCCTTCCCCGCACCTTGCTCGCAGGCTCCCTTGCTGCGCTGGCTGATGGCGGGCTCTCCGCGGCTCTGTGCGCGCAGGCTGGCGGCGCGGAGCTGGCAGCCGCTGCTGTAGGTGAGCCCGTCGCTGCCGCACACCGGNGCAGCATCGCGCAGGGCGGCATGGCGGCACGGCGCCGCCCGCCCGCGGCAGCCGCTTTAGCCGCCTCCAAAGGGGGAAACCCCTCCCCGGCGGCGCCGCCCCGGCCCCGGCCTCGCCAGCGGGGCGCCGCTGCCCTCCCGCGGCCGCCGGACCCTCCGCGGGCCCCGACGTGCGCAGTCCGTCCCGGCTGACCCGCACTCAGTACCGCGTCTGCCCCCTTTCTCCAAACAGGGACTTAGGGATGCTGGTTGACAGCCGGCTCAATGTGAGCCTTCAATGTGCCCAGGTAGCCAAGGACGCCGATGGCATCCTGGCCTGTATCAGCAATAGTGCGTCCAGCAGCAGCAGGCAAGTGATCATCCCCCTGGACTCGGCACTGGTGAGGCGACATCTCGAGTATTGCATTCAGTTCCGGGCCCCTGACTTTAAAAAGGACATCGAGATACTGAGTGTGTCCAGTGACAGGCAACAAGACTTGTGAAAGGTCTAGAAAATGTGTCTTACAAAGAACAGCTGATGGAGCTGGGTTTGTTTAGTCTGGAGAAGGCTCAGAGGGGACCTCATTGCTCTCTATAACTACCTGAAAGGGGGTTGTAGTGAGGTGAAGGCCAGTCCCTGCTGCCATACTTGCAGTGAGAGGACTACAGGAAATGGCCTTAAACTGAGACAGAAGAGATTCAGATTGGATATTGGAAAAAATGTTCACCATTAGGGTGGTGAGGCACTCAAATAGGTGGCCCAGGGAGGTGGTGGAGTCACCATCCCTGGAGATGTGTAAGAGGCATCTGTATCTGGCACTGGATGACATGGTTTAATGATTTAGGGAATACAGTGGTAGTGCTGGGTGGATGGTTGGACTTGATCTTAAAGGTCTCTTCCAGCTTTGGTGATTCTATGATTCTTGCCATGCACCCACGCTCAGCTCACAGCCATTGGCTGGGGGGGCTGCAGAGGCCCTGATGAGCCCATCAGGTTCCTGTAGGAGTGGAGATGAAGAAGAAAAAGGGGTGTCCAGTTTCTGCAGTACATACTGGGGACAACACTGTTGCCTGCTGCTTTCTTTTATCTTAGCTTGTGGCTCCTGCCCTGGCATGGCTCCTGAAGGGTCTCTAAGGGCAGGGGACTGTTGCCACCAGCAGGAACTGAGAATATTCCTCAGGCAGCGCTCAGTGATGTTGCTGGATTTTGTCAAAACTGTGCCCTCAAAGTGCCAAACTCAAAGCACCACGGTGCTGATAAACCCTTTGGGTGGGGCCAGTGGGGCAGCACAGAGTGCTCTCTCTGCCCTTGCACTCATTCCCTGCCCTCAGGCCTGCCTGTGCCTGCAGGAGCTGCGTCTCATGTGGGACAGTCCAGGCTGAGACAACACTCAGCCTTGGTTCTGCCAAGGTGTGGTGGGTACTGCTTTGGCACTCTGGTGTGGAGCAGGATGGAGGTAGTTGGTGTTCCTCACTGTGCAACTGAAGTATGCAGCACTGCCCTGTATGGGTTGCCAGCAGCTGAGCCCTGGCTTCCTTCATTTCCCTTCCCCTGCAGAGAGCAGTTGGAGCTGTAACTCAGGCCAGCTGAGAGGGGCTGCAAGTTCCCCATGCTCCCAAATCTGGTCTGGAGGGACTGACCAATTCATGCCTATTCAGCTGCTGACACTGTGGGAACGGTCTCCCACTGCATGCTTCTTTGGCTCCCTGGGGCCCAGCATGAGACATTCCTTCATTTTTCCTGAGACAATGGTATCTACATACATGTCCTTGGATTGTTCCATTCCTCTCACTCTGGAAGTACTCTGTGTTGTTCTCCTGGAAACAGGCCTCATAAGCAAGCAGTATGCCAAACTCAGGAGTTTGACACCTTTTATTGTTGTTGCTGTGCTGTGTTTTGCTTTCATTTGGTTTTTATGGGTATTTCACTAGAGAAGTGAAGAAAAGGGGTGAAATGTACAGACATACACATCTGTCAAACCCAGTTCTAGCTACAAAAAACATTTTCTACTGTTCACCTCTTCCCTCGGTCTCCTGCCAGTTGCCAGTCATCTCCCTCAGAGGCCCCCAGATTCCTATTGGTTAGATATTCTTCGGCAGAGAATGGCAGTGTTTAATTAACTTGCAGTAGGTTACCAGAGCAAATCTGACATGAAGTCATTGTCAGCATTCCACTCAGCAGGAGGAAAAATGTAGCTCCAAAAAGGAGGAAGAATATCAACGCCTTTCCCTTTCCCTTTCCCTTTCCCTTTCCCTTTCCCAGCCCTTTCCCTCTCCCTTTCCCTTTCCCTTTCCCTTTCCCTTTCCTTTTCCCTTTCCTTTTCCCTTTCCCTTTCCCTCCCTCGAACCTCTTCTTTTCCGTGCCAGACAGGAGGCAGTGGGCTTGCCTCTGCTTGGAGCACTTTTTCCTCCCAGGGAGGCGGCCTTAGTTCATGCGCTGGTGCAGAAGGACCTCTAGTGTCCCTTCGCAGCTCGTGCTTTGGCATCACCGCTCTAGTTGGGTATTATCTATCTCAAGACCTTCCTGTGTACTGTGAAAGGAGGTAAGACCTGCATATTATGTGTAGGAAAGTGATTGGGGCAGAATTCAATTGATAGGAACAAGGCTCACTTTTCTTTGCTTCCACGGCTCCTGTGCAGCTTCTCCACCTCCCTTTTTCTTCACCCCGGGCACCTCCGTGTACCTTTTTGTGCACCACAGGCTGCTCCATTTAAATACATCACATTTGATGCTCCGGCTGTCCCAGTAATGAATTGTCCACTGTGTTTCAGTGAATGCCAGTATTCATCTGTAGATTCGTGTTATGCTTCTTGGGATTTTTGTATAGATCCCCCCCAAATCTGTGCTTAGTATTCAGCAGCATAAAATTTTCTTAAGCAGACTGAATTTAATTTATCAGTGGCAGCTATTACGAATACAACAAAAGTGCTCTTATGTGTTTTGATCCGTTTCATCATTCATCACCATGATGGTCCCGCATGCATCACTCCAGTGAGGACAGTGTGGGAGGTGGGCAAGGCTGGGTGGCCTTTCGGGGGCGGGGAAGCTTCCAGGATCTTTGAAGGCAGGGGGCGATTTAGCAGACGAAAGGAGACTATGTGAGAATGGAAGCGGACAGCTACAATTCCGCAGATGTTGATATATTTCCAAACCGAGCGTTTCACTCGCAGCTTGACTTCCTCCAGCCAATCTGTCCCTCTGGGTTTGTGCGGGCTCTTACCCTGCAGACACAGTTGAACAGCAAAGTAGGTCTGTCGTCTTCACGGGATAAACATGGGGGCGGGTCACTCTCCGAGGTGAATAGTGAAGTCAAAAGGGTGCCTTTTCCATAGGGAAGACCCCGGCATCCCTCCGCTCGTCTTCTGGTTTCCCCTCTCCTCCCATCCGGGCAGCAGCCGCCTCCGCAGGCTGAGAAGAGCCAGGAGCCCACCGGAGCTCAGCAGCTCACGCCTTTTCAGCGCAGGGGTCAGACCTTCCCGCTCCGGCATGAGGAGTCGGGAATCCCTCCCGCTGCTCCTCCCGCTGCCGTGGCCCGTGCCGAGTTTCGGTTTCCATTTCCCCGCCGGGGCGTTCCCGGTGCTGTCCGGGCGCTGTCCCGATATCTCCCGAGCTGCCGGGCGGCCGGCAGGCGAGGGATGGCAGCGGCACGGCGGCGGGAGCGGCGGCGCGGCCGGGAACACGGCATGAGAGGTACCGCCCGGTGGGAGGGCGGTGGGGCGAGACCCCCTGGGATGGGTCCGCGCGGGGGCGAGGACGAGTCCGAGCAGGTGGAACCGCTGAAGCTGCAATACTCTGCTCTGCGACCCCTCAGGGAAGGGGAGCCTCTGCCTCAGGGGCTTTAACGCGTCCCAGCGCGCAGAGCTAGGAGACGGGGGACTGGAAGGAAGCAGACCATGCCGGAGAATAAACAGGACTTTTCCTCTCTAGTTCACTGTTGGAGATGTGTGAAGGGTGGGCACTGAGTCTCCAGAGGTGTTATGGAAATCAGGGCAAGCTTTGCCGGTGACCACCTTTCACGTTTGGGTGTCCCGGGTCTCAGACACTTGTGCTGCAGCGGGGCTACGTGCGAGTCACTGGGTAGACCTGGTGCCTCAGGGTCAGGAAATCATCTGCAGCCCTTCAGCTGTAGCCAAGGAGGGACCTCCTTCTGTTCTAAATAGGCAATGGGTGAATTTGTCATTTCTCCAGTGTCATGTAAAAGTCTGACGTGAGGCATCTCCATCCCCAAGCCTGTGACAAATCTGGGGTGGTCAGATACCTCAGGAATTGCTATTTCCTCTGGACACTCTCAGTAGATGTGCAAAAGTAATAGACTGCGTCTGCTCATGTTTCACTGGTTGTCTTGGGAGCTGGTGGAACAGCAGCCTGAGAGATGGAGAAAGGTCTTTTAGTGGTAGCCAGGAGAGTAAACCAGCATGAAACCAAGCAGTGGGCGGGTAGGACACTGAAACCCTAAGGAGCCTGAGAAAATAAATCATGTACACTTGTCTCACATTTTCCTGAGGAACAGAAGCTCTTGCTGAAAACAGTAGCACACAGTGATGTTGGGGAGAGGGCTGAGGTGGTTAAGATGCCTGCTGCCTTAGTGTGACCATCGTGTCTGTCTGTATGTGTTCTGCAGAGCACACACAGCTGCAGAGGAGTGAGAAGGCACAGTGCTCAAACCATGATGCAACACATACGCTCATTCTCTCCCATGATGGGAAAGTTTCTGAACACTGGGTGAAAGCTCCAGCGAACTGCTTTAAACAAAGGTAAGGAGCTGTCACAGGGTGGAGGTATGGATGGCAAAGGTCAGAAAATGCAGCCTTAAAAGTAACATCTAAGAGACTGAGTCATGTTCATGTTGTAGAGACAGAACTGGAACACATACATTCCTAGTTACCAAATCTTTATCTTCTTTTTTAACCCAGCAAGAAATGCACGCATTTTCAGGATGATACCAAGATCTGAGCTGCTTGGCATGCACAGGTTTCTCTCAAACTTAGTGAGGCTCAGTAGTACACACCAGAGTACATGGCTTGAGAAAACTGCATGTGAAAGACACAAGCATGTCTGAACCTTACCACATTCTGATTAAGCTGTGAGGGTAACCATCTTGTACCAATATCCCAGCAGTTTGTTCTCTGATTTTCTGTTAGCATGCCCAGGGCTGAGCTTGATTCCTTTCCAGCTTCCCATGGAGCAAACCACAATCAAATCAGTTAGCCCTACTGCAGCAGGCCGGCATAAAAGCAGAGTGAATCAGCTTAGAGGTGACCTATATTTTTCCACATATTTCCTGCTAAAAGTGATAGGGTTTGGTAAGCAGAGGATCTTTTTTCTTTACTTTGTCTTGTGGCACAGCATCTACCTATTTTGATTTTTTCTTTTTCGTTATTTTTGTAGGCTGGTGAAAGAACTAGGAAGTCTAAATATTGTTCAAATAGCATGTGGAGACCAGCACGCCATGGCTTTATCCAGAGGTAGCCTCTTTAAAGAATTCTTTTCCTCCAAACAGGAGTCACATTATAGCACCAGGAAGGCAGTGTTTGTACTACTTCCAGTAGCTTGTGACACCACTATAGAGTAATGAGCAGTGGGTAGGGGACACAAAATGCACTGGCTGTCAGTGCTGCCCTTTCCTCCCAGCACACAGGGACCTGCATCTCTGTCTGTCTCTCTCCAGTTCCTGAGCAATACTCTCTCCACAAAGGTGTGTTGTGGAGAACAGACCTGGCTGGCCTACTCTGCATTGACCAGGCCTGCCCATTCTTAAGGTGCAACACCTCTCAGGTTGGGAACTTCTTGCAAGTATGACTTTAGGGGTGGAAACACCTGGCCTTTATTCTTGCTATGCTGAGTCACATGTGCAACATGGGACTGCCCCAAAGAGGTCAGAAGCAAATGGAAATTTGGCTATACATGATGGTCTTACCTAGGAGCTAGTTCCCTGAAAACAGTAGAGTTTTGCTCCTACTCCCAAAGTGCAAATCAAGGAAAGCAATGAAGCTGAGCTGGATTTTTTTGTTCTGTGTGTGAAGGAGGTGAGCTCTTCGCCTGGGGCCAGAATGTCCATGGACAGCTTGGAGTGGGGAGACAAACCACATTTATTCCAGAAGCACAGCTGGTGGAAAGACTAAAGGGCATCCCACTTGCTCAAATTGCTGCTGGAGGAGCTCACAGCACCACCGTGTCACTCTCTGGATTTGTGTACTCTTGGGGAAAGAATGATTGTGGACAGCTGGGACTTGGAGACACAGAAGGTAAGGACAGCACCAGGAAAGTGTTTTCCTGGTCAATGAGCTCACTAAGTCACTCCTCAGTATTGTCAAAGCCCTTTGGAGCAGCAGCAGACAGTGTTTTGAAGAAAATATATCTGGATAAATTCTTTGTTTCCTGACCAAGAAAGGCATACAGGAACAAGGGATTTAAGTTATATATTTCTGTAGAGAAGTTACAATCATTTTATGTGCCAAACTGGATAGTGTGGGCTTTTAAGACCTCTCAGGTCTTAGAGATCTATTTCCACTCCCAGCCTCTCTCTGGAAAGTCTTGCATAAAAGAAATTATTTTATATTTTTTGTCTTCTTTAATTAGTTGTAAACACAAGATGAGAGAATTAAAATCACCCACTGTCTTCAAACCTACAAGGCTACAGCAGACTTGCCCTAGCCAGACAAAACCCGAAGTCAGCAGAATCTAATCTGAATGAGTCCACACCCCTGAGAATCAAATATTTTGAAGCTGGGTACCGTTTGGCAAGGGAACATCAAAGCAATGAATTTTGTTTCAAACTGAATGTAAATGAAAAACCATTCTGAGAAACGTTATGAGAAAGAATATGTCATAGTGGAGGGTAGAAAAACAACATAAACCCAAGTTGTAATTACATGAAGTGCTGTAAGAGAAGGACTGAAAAGCGCTTAAGCCCTCTGTTTTCTAAGTTGTTCTATGTATGAGACCCCACAGTACTCTCACATTTTAGCAGTGCTATCTTCTTTCCAGACAGGGACTGTCCATCATATGTTGGAGCTTTAGAGCACTGGAAGACTGTCTTTATCTCATGTGGGGCAGATCATACTGCAGTTCTTTCCAAGGTGAGTCTGAAATGGAAAGCCAGCATCTGAGACCTCACCCTGTTAGAAAAGATACACTGCTAAAAGCAAGCATGGAGAACTTGGGATGGTAATGTCTGCTTCCACCTGAGTTTGAAAGCGGTCGTCAAGGGATGTTAACTAAGCTGTTGGGAAAACTGGCCTTTTCTCAGATTCCTGCCACCTGCATATGAACTTTTGCAGGGATATGGTGAACTGGAATCCTGGAGCAAAGGTTTACGGTTCAACTCTCAGTATTTTAAAAAATATTTCTTTTTTATAGCGTATTAGGGACTTGAGATAATGTTAACAATAGCTAATTTACTAGGGTTTATTTATACAAGTAAAATTCTTAAGCAATGGGAAGTTATTATCAGGAGTTAAATTTCTTTTCTTGGGATTTAAATGATTTGGACATGACAGTGTGTGATTAGCCTTGATGCAAAGTGAACCCTACCCGTGTTTGCGTCAGGGACATTTTGAATCAAGTCCCATGTAACATTTTGTGTCTTACTGACTCTCACTCTCAGTGGCTACCATTTGAATGTTGTTAATAATGCAGTGATCCTGTTGTTTGTTTCTTCATTTCAAGGAGGGGTTGGTGTGCACCTTTGGAGCAGGAGGGGCTGGTCAGCTTGGTCACAACTCTACCCGGAATGAACTTGTGCCTCGTGTGGTGGCCGAGCTGTGGGGAGCAAGGGTTTCGCAGGTTGCCTGTGGCAGGTGGGAATGTGCCAGTAACATGTCTTCTAAGGGGCATGTCTTAGGGGAATCACTGAAGGCCAGTAGAGGGGGGAGACACCAAGATGTTAAAATTCCTGTACCCCAGTAGGCCAACACTGTCAGAATATTGTCCACTCTTCAAGGTAAGCCACCCTCCTGACAGAGCCCCAGTGAGAGCAGAACCCTCAGCCCGTGACGAGCAGAAGAAGAGAGCTGCAAAACCACCAGAAGCCCTTAGTCTTTGGCTCTTCTAGTAAACAAAAGCTGTACTGGGTTGCAAAAGGCAAAAGACTCTCAGAAGTCTGCATTGGGAAAGCTACTGAATTCCCATCTACGCTGACAAACTGCTGGGTCCTTAGTAAGAATTGAAAGCTATGATAATTAGCCAATTTCATTTTGCTTTTCTGTAACTGTCCCAGAAAAAGTCTCCTGTCAACTTACCTGGGCTTAGAATTAAGCTCAGCAGCACAGCAGTTGTGCTTTTAAAAATGGAAGAATGTGAAGCTAGCAAGGTGTAACACTATTTTTGTCTGTGGGAACCAAGGTAAATCACAAACATTAGAGGCTAGTATAGGAAATCTGAGTCCATATATTTCTTTATTGCTGAACATCTATGCTGAACATTGTTATTGCTGAACATCTATGGAGAGTTCTAACACTTTGGTTAAAGAAATTCTTTGTCTGCACTGTCAGGACTTTTAAAGACAAGCCTCAGATCTCCACTCTGAAAATGCATCTGTAAATTTTATTGTCTTGGCCAGCGGTCTTTGCTTATTATGACAGGTTTTCTTTTCTGAACAGACAGCACACTCTGGTCTATGTACCTTCCTTGGACAAATTCTATTTCTTTGGTTCTGGTGATGAAGGATGGCCAGAAGATGAAAGGAAGCCTAATCAGTTGATTCCACTTCCCATCAATGCACCAGTGAACACTGGAAACACCTGCCAAAGTAATGACCATTGCAGATGTATATATTTGTTTCTTCCTGGGAGGTGTTTGCTTTCTTGATTTCATGTTCACACTGAGAGGGAAACATCATGTCTTATGCTTGCTTGGCCATCCCAAAAAATTCTGTGACAAATTATTCCATTTGTTGCTTGATGTATCATCATGGGTAATGGCCACATAGAATAAACTTTTAGACAGATAACTACAATCTGAGGGGTTTCTTTACTGTTCCACTTTTGTGCACTGAACTCTCTGAAGATAATGACTGTCTCTTCAAATGTTTCTATGAAAATCTTGTTATTCTTTCACAGAAAATAAGACGTCACAAAAGAGAATTAAAATTACTGCAGGAGTAAACCGAAGTTTCGTCCTTTGCAAGGAGAACAAGGTATGTGCACACTTGATCACAGTTTACCACTGTTCACAATACTGCTGGAAACATTCAGGCTTTCCATCATGCTTTTAGCACTCCAATTTCATATATGTCTATTGCAGTTTTTTCCATACTTA
Source organism: Sakesphorus luctuosus (assembly GCA_013396695.1). Lineage (NCBI taxonomy): Eukaryota > Metazoa > Chordata > Aves > Passeriformes > Thamnophilidae > Sakesphorus > Sakesphorus luctuosus. Next base: position 348,914 of record VWZD01010093.1, on the reverse strand, counting down.
CACAGAAACTAACTTGTATTGCAATTATGTGTGTTCTGTGGTTAACACATCTGGATCATGCTGGATTGCCATTATTTGTTCATATTTAGGCTGAAGTCTTTTTGTAAAGATTGGTTTAAAAAATAAGAATCCCATCTCCTAGACCTTTATCTTGTTGATGTTTTCATGCATTTCACACAGAACTCCTATTTGAATGGAATTGCCACTCTGGAGGATAAAAAAGTGGATGAATGGATTTCTAGTTCCAGTTCAAAAGACCGTGAGAAAATAATAAAGTAAGGAAAAAAACTACTTTGGGGTTTAGTTGCAGTTTGCTCCCTGATACATGATTTTCTCTAAAAAATATAATTTTGGGGGAAATATTATAGGAACTGTTGTTCAAGAATTTAGCCAAGGCACAGTCTTGTACCAGCAATTCTCACCTAGTTTTTGCACAGGAAAAAGAGATGTTGATAAGCAACAGCCCTTCAATAACCTTTTTGCAGGAACAGAGCAGATGTACTGCCTGTCTTCAGAAGCCTGTCCTCTTCTTGCACAGAATGGTTGTTAAGTTGATGAAAAGCCAACAAGTTAAATCAGTGAAAGATTCTGCCTGCAGACCAAGGCCTTGTGGAAAAATTGCAATCCAGAGTACCTAAACTGGATTGTTTTGTCAGCATTTAAAAATTAGGGATCCCTTCTTTAATCACCCATTTTCAAAAGCAGCAAATACATATTACTGTGGGATACCTTACACTTACATCTGAGAATTATGATCAGGTAGTCTTTTTGCAGGTCTTACATGGGAGTTATTTTCTTTGGGAAAGTCTGACTCCAGCTGCTGATTTTGAGCATTTCAAAATCTTGACTAACTTAGAACTAGATGTTTTCCTGAGCACTTTTAGAACAGTTTGGATCATACGGAAAGTGGTTCTCAAGAGGGCTCCTTCCACATCTCAATAGGGAGGGCAAATTGCTTATAAAATAGCTGCTTTAATAAGAACAGAACCAGGAATACAGGTAGTGAGTAAATCTAACACCCCTTCAGATGCTGGGAACCCAGCTTTTGTGAAGCAGTAAATTGATAGCCTGACAGATTTTCCCTCCAAATGCTACAAAGATCCTGTCCATAAGGGGATCCTACTCCCTGCAATGCTGCAGTGCCTTTTATTTTGCATTACAAACAGAGCCAGAAAATGTTCCAACCTGTCAGGAGAAGATATCTCCATGATAACATCCACCAGCATGCAACTGGCTGGCATGGAGCTTTTGAGCAGGTTCCCTTACAAGGCCCGTGAGAACAGAGGTGGCTTGCCAAAGATCACTAACTCCTTGAATCCAATGTCTTCAGCAATGCTGGCCATGAAGTGGTGCTAAGAAGATTGTGTGATCAGACACAGGCACACTTGTACACATTTTCTGTTCTCTTGGAATTAAAAACCTGTAGTTGAAGGAATTGACTTTGATTTGTCTTTTACTATCAGGAATATCAGACTGACCTTTTCATCTGAGGCTTGCATCAATGGAAGCTTCCTGGAGAAAAGGTAGCGTGCACTGACTTAGACATAACAGAATATATTGCCTGCATGTAAACTGACCAGAAAGTGTTATTTTAGACCACATATGTAGAAAATATTAGTCTTATCTGAATTTGCAAGAAGCAAGTCTGTATTTTTCAAAGCCCAAGTTAAATTAAGGGCTTTTAAACTCCCAGTTCAACTGAAATTTGCTAGAGAAGCTTACATTTGAGAAGATTATTCTATAGTGATATTTGACAGATGATGATAATCCCTTTAGGCAATATCATAGCTTTCAAAGGCTCTGTAATAGCTCCTCCCAGCACTGAAGTGGAAGTTGTTTTGTGTGAAATACAGAAAATCTTCCATTAATAATTCCCAGCCACACGAGACAGGGAAGACAGGATATTAATCAGGTCACAAAACAGTGACCTGTGTTGTCTATCTTCTTGGAACATATGAAACTATACCCACTGGAGCTGGGGCTGAACTTTCCAGATATGTGTTAAAATGCTTCACTACTCAGTCCGTAACAAAAAACAGCTTCTCACATAATTTGGTGTTCTTTTTTTTTTCCTTTGTGATAGAGACAAACATTTCAAAACCTCCAAAGAAGTCTCAGGTGTAGACATGTCAGAAGTGAAACATTTTTACAAGAAGATCAGAGAGAAGCCAAAACTCTTCCAAGAGGTAAGGATTTAATATAAGGATGCTCTCACTACACAGATGCTGAGGAACTCTGGATTTGTGCATGAAACAGGAATTTCATGCCAAACCAGTTCCTTTGGCAAAACATAATGGCATTTTAACCCCTGTCTCTTGTGTTTTGTTTTTTTTTTTTGCCTCTGAAGGTGCAAGACAAGATTATGTACTTACTGCCATCACTGTCTTCCTCTCCCATCTCACCTGAAAATTTCAGAGTCTATTTGATCTTGCCTTTCCTTCTCCAGGGGAAGGATGTTCTCTGTTACTGTTCTCTGATGCTTCTAGGACAAGCCATCATGAAGCTCCAGCCAAAGGACCTGCAAACTCTTGGTAGGGTTTTATGATGATAGAACTGAATGATTTAAATGCTTGGTCACTTTCTGTTGCAGAACAAGAGTTAGTATCACTGATGTAATGTGTTCCAGAGCTTGCAAGAATTGCTTTCAGTAGACATAGAAAAACGGGGACTATGCAGCAAGACACAACAATTTTAAAAAAATCTATCTAGGATTTACTAATTTTTGTAGTCCAAAATTAAGCAATTTTTTGATTAGTTCATTTGATAAAAAGAGAAAATGCAGCTTCATCCACAAATTACAGCGATTCACATGTTACATGTCACCTCACTGGCTGTTTTCTTTGCAGAGTACTTGTGGTCAAATCTAGAAATATCCTTTTTCAACAAGCTGGTCATGCTCTATCAGAGGGTTTCCCAGGAAATTCTGTCTCAATTTATCACGGAAGTAAGTACCCATGGGCCAAGAGACCCTTTCAGCCTGAACGCAGAAGAAACAGCGCCTCTCCAAATACTGCAAATGCTTTACCAGGTCAGAAAGGACTTGAATCCTCACTAGACAGGATGTATCAATATGGCTTAGAGTATTTGAATCCTTTTCACTTGTTGAATTCTCTGGGTTTCCTTCTTACAAGGGAACATGGAGCCTTGTCATTTTACATTGCTTCAGGAATCTCTCTAGCTCTGCACCAGCAGAGCTTTGAAAGAATCCTGCTGGAGTTGTGCCTAACAGACCCTGTGTACAAATGAAGAGCTAAAGCATGTTATAGCCCCTGGGAGTGGGAAGAACGCTTTCAGTGGTGTGAGGAGTGTGTGCACTGATGACTACAGAGCTATGGATGTGCTGTCCTCTACGTAGCACGCCCATTCCCCTTTCTGCTTGTGAGATCCCTTACCCCAGTAAATGCTCACAGTATTTCAAAGACAACCTTACCTGCTTGACACATTGTGGCTGCCACAGTAATGTGAGAAAAATCTCGGCTTGAAGAATTTTTAGAGAGACGAGTTGAAGGAGCAAAGCAAAAATAGGGTTTAACGGCCAAACTGCGCGTGCAGGGTGCCTCACCACAGCCAAATTGCTGGGGAGCACACGGAGGAGGGAGGGGTCACCCCAATTTATTTCCTTCACACCACGCCCCTTTCCCCCCCTCCAGGAGTCCAGCCCTCCGTAGTCCATGTTTGGCACCTTGCACGCTGATTCGAAGTCCTCACTTCTTCACTGCCTTCTTTGGGCAATTCCTTGCTGCGTCATCAATGCTGATTGGCTCGTCTAGTCGCCCTATCAGGCCCTACCACCAGCCGCAAGCCCTGGCAGCAGCCTCCTCCCCCCCTGCTGAGATTGCTGCCTCACAGACTTCCCGCCAATTTCGCCTGTCTAACCTGCATGTGGAGAAACTCCCCCCCCCTTAAAGGGCCAGTCCCATTTTCAATTAACACAGAACCTTTTAATTAACCAAACCCCTTCTTTCCACACCTCCCACAAGGAACCCTCCCTCTTTATTTCTCACAGTAACACTGCGTGATGCTTTAAGAGCCTGTCACATGAGAAATTCTATGGATCAACAGTATTAGAGCCTCTTTAGCTGCATACAAACAAGGGAACAAAGACGACAGTGACTGCGTTCTTGACAACCATCCTTTCTCCTGCGGAGATGTTAAAACTTTAGGAAAGTCAAGAGCTCAAGCACACAGTCTGAATCAGAAGACAATTGTTAAACTTTGTTCAGAACTGAATACCCGTTTGGCTGAGAATGCAGATGTGGTCCTTGAAGTTTAGACTTTGGAATCTGTATGTACCCAGATAAATAAACTCAAAAATGCAGCAGGCCTACTCCCCTGTAAGTGGTTACATCATTTGGAGCTTTACAGGTTCACTGTCCCTTGGCAAATATCTTTGCCAGGCAACAAGTATGAAAATTAATAGTGAGCTACACAGTGTTCAGTGCAGCATAAAAGACACTGAGAGGGAAACATACCTTTCCTGAAGCAGTCCTGTTAAGGAGTCTTTGTAAATGAAAATTGCTTTCCTGCTAGTTTATACATGGCTTTCTGAGACTTCTCATTTTGGGGCTCTGCTACTTGGAGCACTTCAATCCTTTCACTTCTGTTCAGGGTCTCAGAACTCTTTCTGCAGGAAGCCCTGTCAGTCCTGTCCTGCACAGAGATGCACAGTTCACCAGATCTGCTGCTGACATATTGCATTGTATCAATGCAGGTGAACTCCCGAACTGGTTTCAGAGTACAAGAAAGCAACTTCTATGTACCTCCTGTGAGACAGATTGTAATGTTATGTGCCTGCTTTAATACAGCAGTAAGTATAAAATCTTACCAGCAATGCAAAACACTCTTTTTTTCTTTTATTTAAATAGTATATGTGTGTGTGTGTGTATATATATATATATATATAAGGCAACTCTAGACTTTAACCCATTATATCTCAAAGACAATGCATTTTCTCTAGCAAGCCCCTTACCATCCCAGTATTTTAGTTGCTGCAGTAGTGCCTTTCCTGAGATGACCCCTGGTTCTGAGAGTTGAAGCTGTCCTCCAGTGTCTTAAGCAGCTCTGTTTGCTTTGAAGTAGTAATCTGTGTGATAAAGCACCATGAGGGATGGTTGCTATACTTCTTGTTACTCTAGATTATATTATGTTTAATTAATAGAAATATTGTGGGGTGTCTTTAAACTTTTATTTAGAAACCATATTGAGCATTTCAGTTTACTTACATCTTAAAACAAAGTGGTGGTCTGTGAAATGATTAATTTCTTGACAACATGAAGCAGTGAAAATTAGCTACCAAATGCTATCAGTGTCACAGGAAGCAGTATGAAGTGGAAAAATGTATAGAGGGGCTTCCTTAGGCAATAAAATGTAGCCTTCTGGCAACTTGGCTGGAATTTCTAGGGCAAGTGCCTCATTCCTTCATAAGCTTTTGTTTCCTAATGTACCAATTTTGTACCAATTAACCAGAGAGGAGGAGGAGGTTTGGGAAACAGCATAGAATCAAAAGCCAAACAGGACATGACCTGAAGTTGCTGCCTTATGACACTGGAGGTGTAACACTTTCAATTAGATTATTTTTATACCAGTGTCTACTTTTGGTAGATAATAAAGCCAGCAGTTTTTAAAAACAAGGTACCATAACCCAAGTATCCAGGACATTTTTACTATGTGTTTTGGTTTAGCTGAATTATGGAAGATGCTGTTAAAATCAGTCTCTGTTTTATTCTTGGGGCACTGTAACACAAGTGTCTGTCTGCACAGACAGGTTAGATGCCTCTCTGTCAGTGTTTCTCACTCACAGAAGTGGGTAGAAGCTGTTTTTTGGAAGTGTACCTCTGGTGGTGTAGCGCTCATGCACACAACCAGGGCACGTTTCAGAGATACGGGAGTTTGCCAGGGTACAGACTGGCAGTTCAGTCTCTTCACACATCCCTGGTTTCTCAGGGGAAAATCAACATGTCTTTTCCTTTCTTCCCTGTCGTTTCAGATAGCCCTATGGAAGCTGAACAAGTATCCATGCATCTTTAACACGCAAAACAAGATTACCCTTCATAGAGCAGAACACATGATTCTGGCCACAGAATGCGATGTTCCATCTTTGACCCATACTAACGTAAGTGCAGTCAATTTTGTTACAGATTAGAAGAGATAAACACACTGCTAACAACTGTTGCTTCAATCCTCAGATATCCTTTACACTCATGGAAGGAAAATGGGTATTTCGTGTCAGAAGAGAGTGCTTTTTGCAAGACATACGGAACAATTTAGAAAGTGCCTCAACACACGAATTCAGGAAGACCTTATGGGTAAGATACCAAATTGTATTATTTGTTAGCTCTAAATATCTTGCTGCAGTGTTCCTTGATTTTCAGTGTGAGTGAAGTGTTGGTAGAAGGGTTTTGGTATTCTCTGAGCATACAACAAATGAACTATTCTTCAAATTATTATAAAATGTGTTCCCTAAGTGGTGTAGAATAAATCTGGATGGCAGTATCTTACATTCTTACTCCAGGTAGCCATCAAGCATTGTTGGCATAAGTTCAGTGCAAGTGGCAGTGCTATTTACTGTGAGGTTGCTTTGGGGTAATGTAATAGGATTGCTCAGGAAACTAGTAATTGTCAAAGTCCAGTACTATTACTGCTAGAGTGACTGTCAGACTATGCTAGTTTGCTGTACATGAAAACCCCGGTGGCTGGGGAACCAGCCTTACAGCCAGTAAGCAACACAGCCACAAAAAGCCATTTTTCTCATGGAGATGCTCTTTGAAGGGAAAGGAAGGTTAGTGCTGGCCAGAGAGATGGGAATCTGATTATAGTGCTGCTGTCTCCGCATGCCTTTAATCTGTGGCTTCCACACAAACCCAGAGGTTCTGTCAGTTGTGTTTCCCGCAGGAATCACAATGCTAGCCCTGCAAAAGCCACTAGCAGGCTGATGTGGGAAGAGGGCACCTGCACATAGTGGAGCTCAGCTCAGGAACAACATGCCCCATCAGTCACTAACTCAAAGTCTCGTACCATGCTTGTGCTGCTGGAAGTATCAACCTCAGTGCCCTATTACCCAGTTATGGTGCTTTCCAAGTGAGCCTTCTTGCCAGCAAGAACTGTCAAAGCTTTTCCTTCTCGTATGCTTAGGAGAAGATTCACAATGGCCCCTAGAGCCGCCTTTCCTTCCTGCTTCCTCACTACACAAGCTGAAGCATTTATTTCCTGAGGTGGTGAGGCTTGAGCTCTGTGCTGTCCTCTACATCTCAAGTTTCCACCAACTGCACAACAAGCTCTGGCAAACAGCTGCACTTAGCCTTCAAATGCACCTACTGTGAGCGCTGCCTTTCACACTGCAGCATTATTTGCCCAGCAGCAGCCTGACAAATTTGACTGCACTGTTAGTCTCTCACCAGAGAAACTATAGTCTGCAGTATTTACAACTTGATGCTGCCTTTCTGCATTTTTCAGCAGGTAAAGGACATTAATATGTTTGTGTTGTAAATATAAACCACTCAATAGCAAAACATAAAAAAGAAGCCTTTATAATAGATTATCATAGCATTGACCTGTCTCCGTGGCTGTGTCCAGCTAGGAGGTTCTCCAGACAGTACTGAGAACTTGGCACATGACACCCTCATAGTGTTTGTTACCCATTCTCTAGTGTTGTGGAAATAAAAACAGGGAAGGTTGAAGTATTCCACAGAATTATCTCCTATTCCCTCCCTACTGAGCAGGAAATGGTGCCAGGGGGAAGGATATTCTACATAATTAAAAAGCCTTTTTGTAGCTGTTGACTTGGCTACCAAATCCTGGGCTCAGCTGGGAGTTATTTTAGTTCTAACCTGTCAGGAGATGCCTCTTTAATGAAAATGACCCAGCCTGGCTATCAAACTTATGTACTCAGATATATTTAACACATAATATTGGGACATAAATTTCCTAAGCCAGACAGTGGAGCATGTTGGAGGCCACTGTAACAAAGCCCCCAAACACACAGGTACATCTGTTCTGCAGAGCTGTCATTTACCCATCTTCTTTTCATGAAAAGAAAAAAAAAAGGAAAGAAAAAAGCAGCAGCCACTGCATACACAGCCATGGGTATCATCCAAGAAATTTCTTCATTTACCTCAAGTCTCAAGATTTGTTATTAAACACCAGCCTAATTTATGTTCTTCTGACAGTGAGACAAATAAATTTCAGTACACATATCAGGTTAAAACAAAACCAAAATTCTCAAAGAGAGATTCCTATCACTGCATGTTTTAATTTAGTATACTATTTAAGGTCAGTTTTTTCAGTCAGGGTACAGTTCTTCCTCATTAGAACAATCTCCACCTAGAAGGTTTTCATTAGTGTCACTACAAATACACAACACTCTTGAAGGGATACAACAGAGGAAATTAGTGGTTCTTGTTATTCCTACTCTTTATCTGCTGCTTTATTCAGTTCCAGATACTACTAAGAAAATTATGACAGACAGCAGTGTCAAAAGGAACTCTCAAATGAACTGCAATACCCGATGAGATTAAACCTACTGCATTGATTTAGAGATGCCCAGGGGGTAGCAAACGCATCACACTAGTTGTGCCTAAAAAGCTTAATCCCCATCCAGGTCCAAAGGTGAAAGAACACATAAACCGGTATTGTAACAGGAAGGAGGAGACTGTAGAAACACAAGCTGTTTGTGCTGGTGCACCCCTGGGGGAAGGCTTCGTCTACGCTGGCTGAGTAAAACAGGCCAGCCAAGGACAGGAGGGGAACGAGCACAGTCAGTGTGGGCAGGGAGGGCAGCATCCCTCCCCCGGCCATCAGTCCCAGCTACCGCCGTGCCTGGCGTGTCCTCAGGGCTGCTTCGAGTCCTCGGCCGGGGGCTGCTTGTGCGTCCTCCTGGCAGCCTCCGGAACCATGTTCGGGATGCCGTCGATGATGGGGTACGCGATGCCCAGCTCCTCGTTAATGAGCTCGTTCGTGGCTTCTTCGTACCTGGCCGGGCAAGTCGGGGGGTGGGGGAGGGACAACCAAACCAAAACACCAACAAAACAGAAGCAGGAGTGAATAACCTGGGTTTGCCCATCCATTGAGAACCCGCTCGCTCCACGCGGGGCTGCAGCGGGCCCAGGGCCGGCAGCGAGCGCGGCTCGCCCGGCCCGTCCTCACCTCAGCGGCCGCTTGGACAGCGGGCACACCAGGAAGCGCAGCAGCGACGGCTCCGGCGGCTGCGGCCGCGCTGAGCCCGACCCCTGCTCCTGGCCCGGGTCTCGATCCCGCTCCCGCTCCCGGTGCCGCTCCCGTCCGTGCCCGCCGGCTCCCCGCGCCCGCCGCAGCAGCCCCGGCACGGCCCGCAGCATGGCGGCCCGCCCGCTCCGCGCAGCCGCGCCTGGACCTGCTGCTGCCAAGGGCGGAGCCTCCCGAGGTTAGCCGAGTCAGGCAGCGCTTCGTGTAAGATGCTTCTGTACTTTCAAGCTCCATCAGCAAAAGGAGATCTGATCAGTGGAGCAGGCAGCAGCCAGCATTCCCTAGTCAAGGGCATCCGGGAACTGACAAGGTTTAAGGATGCGGTAAATCAAAATGTTGATGTATGTCTATGTATACATTAAAAACATGGCAAAATGCTCAAGGTCCAGGTATCCTATAGTTGAGCTATGTTCACTGTAAGACTAAAAATCACACCCACAGGTCACAAAGCCCCCTGCCCAGGTGCAGACCCTTCCCCACAGCCTGCATAGAAGTTAGCTGGGGTTGTGTGACTTGAGTGGAAATTCCTAACCAATCATAATGGAAGGGCTGTACTTGGCAAGTTACTAACTCTGAGTTTCTGCATACAAATAATTGCCCAAAAAGTCCTGTGGGGTGTGCTTGATCTGTGGATCACGGAGCACGCAGGTGTGTGCAGCTCTAAAACAAATCAGTGTCTCTCTAGGGTGTGTAGCCACTGACCTGTTCCACCTCAGAAACAAACCCAAATCTGGGCAGTGTGAGTGTCTGTGCCTATGGTGTCTCTGGCCTTGCAGGTGGTGTTCGTGGGTGAGCAAGGGTGGGACACTGGTGGGCTGTCCCAGGAGTTCTTCAGCCTCGCTGCCAGGACCATCTGCCAGCCCAGCACCGGCACCGGTGCCTTCTGCCGCTTTGCCTCCGGCCTCCTGTGGTTCCCCAGCAAGGTGAGGCAGCCCCACAGCGGCGGGTGGGGGGCCCACGCCTGGGAAAAGGCAGTCACAGCTTTCTGGTGTTCTTGTTCCTAACCAGGCCTCGGTCTGTGAGGATGAGGACACTTTCTTCTTAGTCGGCACGCTGTGCGGAATGGCCCTGTATAACATACACATGGTGCCCCTGCCTTTCCCCAGGGCTCTCTACAAGAAGCTGCTGGGCCTGGCACCCACCCTGGAGGACCTTGAGGAGCTGCTCCCAACCGTGGGCCGGTATGAGCCAGGCACAGCCCGCACTTTGGCTGGGTCTCCTACCTTGACCATGCACAGGGGATCCCTGAAGCCAAATTCAGGATATCCATGGTATCTGTATTTTGCCATTGCTGAGTTGCTAAAAGCCACAGATTTCTAAGGAGGTCTTTGTCTAGGGCACAGATGTTGCTTTCAAACACAGGCTGGTGTTGCCAAAACAAAACAAGCCCCACGGCTTAAAAGGAGTCAGATCTCTGCTCCACATAAGCTTAAGTCCACACTGTGAACACATAGTTCAAAACCCTCTGAGCTGTAGTTTGGACTTGAAAGAACTAAGCACCCAATTACTAATGCTTTTTTTTTCTCTGATTTACTAATTATTGATTTCCACTATGTTGTTTTGCACATGCAAGTATTGCCATATGCTGCAGTTGTGCCAATTCTGGGAACCCCTGTGCAGGGTTTCCACACACTGGGAAAGGCGATTTCAGGCAGACACAGCAGGGAGGGCTGCTGCTGTCACCAACATACAGCTTTTAGGCCCCTGAAACTCAGCTTTCCATGCAAGTGCTGTGAACAGCTAAGAAGATGAGACCCCATCACATGACCCAGTGACTGTGTTGAGGTGCTAAACAGTCCTCAGTTAACTGAAACATCAGGTTGCCTGCAATACTTGGAGGGGTGCTGCACCCCAAAACAGTACTCCTAGATTATCCCACTGGTCCATACTTAATAGATGATGTCTGGAAGCAAGGCTGTGGTCCAAGACCGCTTCTCACTGAACTTTGTGTAAAGTTGTCCCCACAGGGCATGGGGGTGGACTTGCCTGGAATCCTTTTTTTACTGTAGGCATTTTCCCTCAACTCATGGCAGTAGCATGACATAAGTTCTGGGCCATATGTGATGATTCTCTGTGAGTCTAGGTGTTGTGTATGTGTATGTTTTGTGTATGTGTATGCATTTAAATACTGCTTATCAAAAGATGGTTTTCTGCAGAATTTGAAAGTGCATTGAATGGTCATGTTTCCTCTGTTTTTTCCCCTTTGTTTTTTGACAGGAATCTTCGGGCAATTTTGAATGAAGAATGTGATCGTACCCTCAAAGACATGGACATACGCTTCACGGTGAGAGTCCCTTGTGCCTCTTAGACATCCCATGTGTATACTCAGGCAAGACAATGTCCTAATGCAAATGACAACACTTGTCTGTAAACTCAAACCGTTAAAAGTGCTATGTCAGGCTCTGCAGAAAGAATGATAGATGTTGGACATATATATGTCATACATAAATATAGCAGCCAATGTTTTATTTTATTTGTGTAGATAATGGAAGAAGGAGGTTCTATGGATGTTGTTAAACTTAAAGAAAATGGTGCCAACATTCCTGTCAATAAGGATAATAGGTCAGTTTATTTTTTATATTTCTTACGCTGTTGTCTTGTTACAAGTGTATGAAATAACATGCTTATACCCATCCCTATATACTCTTAGAAAATATTGACTTCAGTATTATGCCATTGGTTTGGTCTTTGTACACTTTCAATTCCTGCTGTACTTGCTGCACATGTGCCAGACATTGGCAGTTTGTGCAAGCAGTGGATGAGAAGGGGATCCATGGACATCCTGGCATCTGCATATACAGGTACCTGATGTTATCAGGAAAATTCCTAACAAATGTGTAAAATACCCTTGAACAGTATTTTCAGTGGAATACAGATGATTTGTCTGGGAAATCCAACTATAGGTACACATCTGCAAGAAGGTTTTTTTGGAGCAAAATGTTTCCTGCTTAGTTACATATATGGGATACATCTTGTATATAAAGGAGAAGGAGCAATGTATCAATAAGGCTTTCTGTCAATATTAACCTCATCACAGAGGACAGAGAGAAATTCTGTGTTCTGAGTTCTGCAGATGATCTGAGGACCCATAGGGATGCACAAAAGGGCTGTTTGGGAAGCTTGAAGTATAGCATTTACACTGAGTTGTTTGTGCAAGTACAATGTCACTACACAAATCCCCATCATGAGTAGAGAGAAGAGTGAAACTACTGATTGAAGCTGTGCAAATATTTATTTTGATTTCAGGGAAATTCTTGGGCATTCAGTGGGAGTTTTGTTGAATTTACACCATTTAGATCTTCTAGGTTCCATCTTTATAATGATCAAGTGTCTGACAGGATTTCATTGTAGTGTTCACATGAAGTACAAGGGATATTACCAAAATGAATCTATACTGGCCAGCATTCTCTTTCATTTATGAAGATCCTCCCAGCTTGTTCAGTGACTAAATAATTGCCAGTGATGACTGATCTCAGTGAAGACTGAGTCCTTACAGTACAGCAGGTTGTACAGAATAAAGGAATAAGGTATAAAGTTCTTTATCATTCTCTTTTTAAAAAAGCACCTGTCACATTGCTTGTTTGATATCTATTGCAGGAAAGAATATGTTGACTTGTATGTGAATTACGTGTTGAATGAATCAGTGCAGAAGACATTTCAGGACTTTATGCGAGGGTTTTTACGAGGCTGCCCAGGTAGAAATTGGAAGATATTTCTCCCTGTAGAGCTCCAAGTTGTTCTCCAGGGACACACAACATTTGACTGGCATCTCTTGGAAAAGGTATTGTTACAAGCACAGTGTCCTTCTGCTCTGTCTGCTAAGCATAAACTACTTCTGACTTGTTCTTTCATTGACTGCATAAGTTATGAACAGATGGACAGAAGCTCAAGGGACTTTATGTTTTTTTTTTATTTGTGTCACTGTTCTGTTTCTAATCTACATCAGATACAGGAATAAAGGGGACTAAATATCAAGCCTTAAGTCAAGCATTGTCATATGAATCTTTAAAAACACAAATGAACAAGCAGATTCCAGAGGTTAAGAGGATTTGAATATCTATGAACAGGATTATAATTTATGAGATAATGTTGTTGCTTTAAATATAAATGGAAATATTGGGGATTAACTGGCCTGTTTTATTTTTGTATCTATGACAGAATGTGATATACAAGCAGTATAACAAGTCAGATCAAACCATCAAGGATTTTTGGACTGTGTTTCACGAACTCTCAGAAGAAAAAAAGAAAATGTTCCTTGGTAATGTATCAGGCATTTTAAACTATTCATATCCCTTTTTTTCTCACCCATGACACGCATTATAGATGGCTGCACATAAAAAAGACTATAGTTCCAAACAAATTTTCAACATGGTTGCTCCTGCCACTGCCACAGTTCCTAGTGAAAACCACAAAGAAGTGACACAAAGAATTGCACAGAGATGGTTCTGACCCTTCTCACATCCCCTGAGGCTTGCCTGAGTGCATCAGACCACCTTGAACCTTGCAAGTGCGTTATCCCTTGCTTTTGTGGTTGTCTTGTTGGTCAGAGGCCTCAATTTGTGTGAGCAGGCTATGTTGACATAAGCAGTTTACCTTTCTGAAAGGATCACAGAAGCTAACTCATACTTTTTAAATGGAGGTCAGACCTAGCCTGACCTTCCTCATCCACAAAGTCTATAATATAAAGTAAAAAAGGGCTTATAATTACGATGAATCAGTAAGAGACTTTATTGTATTCAGGTACAAATTAAACAAAGCGAAATAATTAGCTTATGAAAATAGCCATATTTCCCTTCATGATTTTCATTAACATTAATTATTTTCATGATTTTCAATTAATATTATCTTAGTTTATTTTTTAATTTGCTTACTTTTTCTTGCTTTTTTTTTCATTCCTTCAGGTTTTTTGTCAGGTTGTGATCGAATCCCCGGCAATCAACTGGAATGTTTTCGATTTTCTATTGTAGATCCTCAAGCAAAAAATCCAGATGAGCTCTATCCCTCTGCCAGAACCTGCTCCCTCATTTTTTTCCTCCCCAGATACAGTAGTAAAAGCATACTTGAGGAAAAGTTGCTTTGTGCCATAGAGCATGATGAAGGTTTTGGCTGTACCTAACTCTTGGTCAGAAGCACTTCAAAGCAAAAATAAGCAAACAAGTCTTTGTTTCACTTGTCGTATTTTTCTCTTAATAACTCAAATTTACTGTTTTCTACCCTGCCTTATTTTTACCGCACTTTATAAATACTTGAGTGTGTATATTTGCTGAGATTTTATATTGATTATAAAAATGAGCATAGCCCAGATACCTCATGGTTAGATTGCAAAGTTAGGAAAGAACAAACCCTATTTGACCCACTTCTAAGAAGCAAGCTGATAACCAACTGCATTTATATATTTGTGCAGACAAGGTCTGCATTGTGCTGGTCTGGTTCAACTGGTGAGCTCACAGCAGCAAAGTACAATAATTTGTACACATTACCAAGCATACAGCCAGGATGTGCTGACCAGTCATCCTTGCAAGGGCAACCTAGGGTAAAGTTTTTATTTATGTTAGCTAAGGATTCTCTTGGGGAGCAACTAACAGTAAGGAGAATGTTCCTGCAAACTGAGAATTGAAGGAGCAGTCTGTACTCACTTGGATATGGCCTTTGACTTATCTGGGAGAAATTCTTAGGATGGGCATTTGATCATTCCTAGTTTTTTTCCAAAAGTTGTAATTGTAAAGCATTAATGCCCTTTTTATTATTTACTGTGGTAACTGTGATATTTGTCATGTTTCTTTATATCTTCTAAGATGTTCTGCAATGAAATCATAACATTTTAGGTTTAGAGAATATCTCCGTCTACAGAGCCCTGTGGACATGAGGCTTTCAGGGCTTCTGGAACCTCATTGTCAAAACAGTGCAGAGCACTGGCATGATATTGACAATGTCAGGCAGGATGTGTGTTTTCTATTTATTTTGCTTTCTGGTAAGAGAGAAACAACAATCATGATATTTCATCCATCTTATCTCTGGTGTGTTAAATGTATCAGGGGACATCCATCTGAAAAGAAGACTTTTACTGTGTTGAATTAAATGATAGTTTTGATTAAATATTCACCTCTGTAGTTGTGTTCTTCCTTCATTATGCCTCTGCCTACACATGGCAGCATATCTGTGTTTTCTGTCCTCCACGATATGGGGAAGCTGTTCACAAGAGGAGTCAAAGGCTGCTATAAGTGTACTTCAAAGAGATGCATTGTGTATGCTGAACAAGTCAGTCTTTCCTGTTGCATGTAGAATGTGCTTTAGATAAATGTAAAAATTGAAAGTGAGAAGTCAACAGTGGTTTTTATTTTCTGTTCTGTCTTGACTGTGTTGGGTATAATATGCACATGTACCCTCTTGGACCAGGGTAAAATGTCAGTAAATTTCACAAAACTCTTTGTTTTGTGACAAAAAGTGGCTGTCAGTGGTTTTTTGTGTTTTTTTTTTTCATTTAAGAAAGTAAATGTTCCCTAGGAAAGACATAGGCATTATTTATGAATTTTCAGATCAGTAATATGCATTTTAACATACTAAAATAAGAAAGCTTCCTTTTAAGTTACAGTATAGTAAAGAAAAACATCAAGCACCTCAAGCAGAGTGTTACATAAAAGCAGGTGGCATGGCAGTGGTCACAAGAGGGGAATTAGCACCTTGGAGTATGCCAGCTGCCAGCTGAGGGGAGCGAGGGGACATGGGCAACTCAGACCTAACCCCTGTCCCTCTCACCCACCTGAGACAAACAGGACATCACAGGGATACTTACATCCTCTGGGAAAGGCACCACCCTGCTGCAGGTGTATTTTTATAGAAAGAGGGAACTGGCAGAAACCCAAGCTGTTGTCTGCATCCCATGCCCAGTTAATGCTGCCACACCACCACAGGTTTCAGTTTTGGCAGCTTAGCCTGCTGTTCATCAGTGTGCTTACGACTGCTTGTTTCCCTTTATATGGTTTTCTAAGCCTCTAGTATCCTCTTGGAAATCCTTCTGTGCTGTGCAAGTGCATAAAAGATGTATCCTCTTTGGTTTTCAAAATAACCCATTAGAGATTAAATGATAATAGGTTTATTTAGAGCCTGAAGGAATTTCCTTCTCATCATGTATGATGCAACATCACATGGGAGATTAAGGCCCAGAGTAACTTTCAAGGCTATTTTTAATTTGTCCTCAAATAAGCCCTACTTATATATATGTGTGTATATATATATGTGTGTGTGTGTGTGTGTGTGTATGTGTGTGTGTATATATATATGTAAAGACCTCCTCTCCGATTTTCTGAAATTAATGTGAACAGTGAGATGTGTCTACATTTTCTGAAGCAGTGCCCATTATAAAACATGCAGGAGAATATGAGTGAGCATTGCATTCAGCTGTGGCTTTCAAAGTCTTCACATAGGCAGCAAATGTACATTGAACCTGCAGCAGGAATTTTTTTTAGGTCACTTGTGCGATCTGAATGTCACATGTAAAGAAGCCAAGAGTCTGGCAGAGCTGCTCATGTCACCAGGGTGGATCTGGGGCGACCAGGACACCCTGGCAACTTGTAAGCCATGAGAAATTAAGGAGGTATCCTGGTGAAGTGAGTGAAGGGTGAACTTCAGGGAGGACACCACATAGAAATACTGCTTCTGTGGGAGGTAGTGGGACATTGTCTTACCTGGCTAATCCCCAGCTGAGCCCCTCTGAAGAGCATTTCCCTAACATGGGAAGGGGCAAAAAAGAAAAGAGTGCAGAAGAGTTCATTGCTTTCACATCAACACAGACACATCAATGGGCATGAATAAGGACTTTTACTACTCACAAAAGCTTTCTTGCCCAGGTCCCTGGGGCATAGACTTGTGACCCCTGTGGAGGTGTGCTCTGCCTTGAGCTTTCCTGCCCTTCTCAGGCTGACATCTTGGTGAGATGCCTGGCAACAGGCAGGGCTGACCAGGCCTAAAGCATCGCTGCCTTTGCTCAGCCCTCTTAGAAGGTGTGTGCCATGGCCAACGGGAGCAGAAAGCTACAAACAGCACCTAGTGAAGGGCTCAGGGGGAAAACACCTACTGGAACAGAGTTTGCAGGACAGGTGAAAGATGCCACCTCATTTTCCTTTGTGGAGATAATTTTAATGAACCTGTATTATTGCAGCATTCAAGAGATCTCCCCCAATGCTTGCCCATGTGCCTCTGGATACTGAACTGTTACTCAGCTGCTTGGGGGAAAAGAGAGGTGTTTTGGAAATCAGGATGAACAGCAGATTTTGTCATCTCTGAATACCTGGTCTCTGGATGACCTAACCCATCAAGGAAATGATGAGCTACATGTTCTGCTGGCAAAGGTTCAGCCTTACCATGTCTGGGGCAGCCCTTAGCCAGCAGGGAGACCATGACTCCAGCCTGATCCAGCCTGACTGAGTCCAGGTGAGGAAGACCCATGGTGCGACAACCTGGCCTCTTAGGAAGAAATTCGCAGTGGCAGCAGCGGGCTCCAGAGGGAGGTGTGCACAGCAGAGTGCAGGGACACTGCCAGAGAGGGGCTATTTTGGTATCTTTATTTAAAATTGAATCCATTTATGAATGAGCAGCCTTGAAAGTTTTCCACAAAGCTAAAATGGTTTCAACAAGACTCCCCCGTAAAAACTGCAGGCTTTGCTACATCATCTACTTCTTTTAACTTTTTTTTTTTTTCTGTGTGTACCTTCCCCTCCTTCATCAGGAACAGGAACAGAGGAAACCGAATGTAAAGGGAAAGACCGACTGGTTTGCAAAGGTCTCCATACGATGAAACAAACAAAACAGAAACAAAAGCAAACACAGGAAATATTTTTTCCTCTATCTGCTTTTAGTTGTTCTAGAAGCTGCTTGTAACACTGGTCGAGTCAAAGCTGTTACATCACAGGTGTAATTTTACACTAGAGTAGCTCTTTTTATGCTAAACACGCATGATCCATTCAAATACTACTCATTTTTCACCTGATACGTGACACATTGCATGGTAAGCGCACAAACACTGCAAACTGCCAGATGTCGTAAAAGGGCGATGAACACTGTGGGCGTTGGACTTGCTTTAGGGATCTCTTCCCTGAATCTTAAGCCCTTGCAAGCATCTCTCTAAGGTCTTCTCAAATATTGGGCTGTCATTTTGGTGGTCTGAACGGGATCCAGCTTGTGCATTACTCTTGTAGGACGCAGCCTTTTTCTAATGGATGGCATTAAAACCAGAAAACGAGGACTCAGGAGTTACATAATTGCTTGCTCATTTGGCCTCTTTTCCCCCCCTCCCCCTCTTTCTCTCAACAGAGATTTATGCTCTGACAAGAGACCTTTTCCTGAGGTTGAAACTTTGTATAGAATGTATGCCTTCCTAAACAAATGAGCCTGACAGGTGCCTGGAGGCCACATAAAACGCAAGATTAAAAACCAGGCTCCGGGAAAGGAACTGACTATTGTCATCAATAAGTGGTATTTCGTGCTTAACACGTTTTCCAGCAGTGGAAAGCTGGCCTTTCCCGGAGACCTTAACTTAGAGCAGCTTAAATTCTAGAATGTGCTTAACTTTGCCCGTTGGTTTCTGTTGTCCCGAGGCTGCCCTGCCCGCCCGGAGAGGCTCAGGCTCGCGGGAGCCGCCCGTGCCAGCCGCCGCCACATTCCCTCGGTATTCCAGCACCGGCGGGCAGGCCGGACGAGCGCACGGAGCTCTGATCGCAGGCAGGCAGCGTCCCGGCCCCAGGGCAGGGAGATTCCCGTCCCGCCCCGCGCATTGGCCGCGCCACGCGTCACACCCGGGGCGGCGGGGCTGGACTTCCTCGTCGCCGCGGCGGCAGCGGCGGGGCTGGCGGTGAGTGCCGGGCAGGGAGAGCGAGAGCCCGGACCCACCCGCGGGGGGGCTGCGGCCGGTCTCGGAGCCGACTCGGTGCGGGGGGTAGCCAGAGCCGGGGCTGGGGCTCGGCGGAGCGTCTCCGGGCGGCGCCTCCCCGGGCAGTGCGGGCGCCGCGGGCGGCCGCGGGGATGCGGCAGGAGCCGGGCGGCGCTGCTGGGTCTGCATCACTGGCTGCGGGGCGGGCAGCAGCTGCCCCCGAGGGCTGTCCAGGGGTGTCCGAGGCCGCTGCTGACGGTCCGGGATCCGTGTGTGTCCACGGGAAGCAGTTTGGCCGTGGGAAGCAGCAGCAGCACGGAAGCCAAGAAGCTCCTGGTCGGAGTGAAGGCAGGGAGGTGTTTTTACTGGGATTGCAAAATGGAGGTGATTGGGAGGGTGTCTTGTTTGATTTTGGGTATCTATTTTTAAATGGTTTTGGTGGGGCACGTCCAGCTGAGGGCGTGTGATTGTGCAGTGGAAATGCTCTGTTCCTTCTTTAACTCATTTGCTGATACACCTTGTATTCTCCTGCTCTGTAGCCTTGATTGGATATTGAGTTGGACTAAAACGGAGGCAGAAGGAAGAAGAAAGTGGGCTTGAAGGCTCAGTGGCAGAAAGAAGCAATAAATTCTGTGATTGTTGAGCAATACTGGTAGAAGGAATACATTTGCTAGCTGAAATCTCACAAACAAGAGGGAAGGAAAAACTTGTTTATTCATGCTCTGCCAGCTGGCAGATCTCTTTGTTTAGAGAGCATTCAGCATTGAGTGTTGCTTGTTGCAATCATAGTATTTACTTAGCTGACTTTCCCAGAAAGGGCACAGAGTAAAAGTGGCTTTAGAATATGTTTGTGTGAAGGGACTGTGTATGGCATGAGAGCTATTAAAAACACGGAGAGGAAAAATAAACGCAAAATAAAACACGTCCTGTCATGATTGTACATGTAGCATTATTTTTTTACCAAATCAATGGTGTTCTTTTTTCTCCAAGGGATATATACTTAGTGTGTCAACTGAGCCTTATTATAGCAGAGGGTGGGTCTTCCACCCACAATAGGTTTCCTGAAAATATTCCTCACAGTGTGAGGTTTTCCTAGTTCTAGCTGTGCTATGTGCATCCTTCACTGTTTTGATGGTGAATTATTCCTGGAATGTCAGGCTTTGGCGATGTGGCATTATACCTTTACCCCCTCTTTTTTTTAATGTTTGTTATATGTGGAGAGTCTCAGCAAATGACTGGCTTTACTGCATTGCATCTGCTCTTATCTCTGAAACATGAATACCAAGCTGGCTGAAGAACAGGAATAGATGCTGTGGTTGAGTACTGCAGTTCTTGTGCTTCTTGCAATCCAATTTTGAAAAGGAACTGGGAACTTTAATGACCTAACTGATGCATTTAAGAAAAACATCTCTCCTAGGGGTTTGTCCTCCGATGATAAATATTCATGTTTTATAAGGTGTATTGTGTTGGGCTCTAGGAATATTAATCACTTAAAAAATTTCAGGTAAATGAATATAAATCTTACCTATATTTATATATCTATATATATGCACGTATGTGCAGGCATACATTGTCTACTAGTGCTTACCTACACCAGACACTTTTTATGTAGTTGTTTCAATACAGGGAAGGTATGCAACTTGTAGAAGTGGTCTGCGCTATAATATGGATTTTTACTTCCTCTGCTAAGGTTGAAGAAGAGTAACTGCCTTAACCAGATTGGAGACCAAATGTGAAATTGTGATTTAAAGCCTCGTTGTGTTTCAGGACACAGCTCCTACTTGAACACATGATGTATTTAGACTTGCAGCAGCTTTTCTCGGGGGAAGAAAATAAACTGTCTTAAAGTTGTGGTTTTAAAAATGTGCTGTCTTCAACATAAGTAAATTCATCAGGCCGTTGGAAATATTTAGCTGTGCCTGTACACACAAATTGAAAGTGGTTATGTTGGTTTTCTCTCTGGAGTGGAAAGTGCTGCTCTCCAGTGGAAAGAACTCCCCATGAAACTGAACTGCACAGGGATTTATTGGTAAAATGTTTTGAGGATGGGTGGGATGGTTTGAAAAGAACTAACAAAAAAAAATCCAGTGAAGACTGGATTTTCCTTGTCTGCCATTGGGATTGTTAAACTTGAGAGGCTTCAGAAAATGTGGCCACTAGCATGCATGAGGGTTGAACTCTGAAATATCGCCCCAGCATTTATATGGATTACTGGGAGTTTGAACTCTTCCTGTTTTGAAAAGTGTTTTAGCTGGAGGTAAAAACATCTCTTACCTATCCCATCACATCCCCCTGCCCATTAGCAGCAAATTCTTGTGTGTAATATGAACACAAGGAAAGCAATTAAAGTATTTTTAGCATTTTTAAATGAAACTAGCACTGGGGAAGACAAAGTCTATAGGGAGCAGACTGTTGAGGAACCCTTTTAGAAGGTATCCCAAATTAATATTTAGCTCATGATGTACAATGTCATCATAGTTCAAGTTGTACCTGGTGAAATCTTTTCAGCTCAGAGGCAGTATCCATTTATCTTAGCAGGGAATGTGATCTTTGGATCTTCAGGATTGTTGCTGTTGTGTTGCTTGTATCTTTCATAACAGGGCAATTCCCCAGGCTGAGAGACATTACAGTCCCAGATTTCTGCCGTTTCAGGGGTCTGTTTTGAAGTGATTCCCTACCACCTTCAGGGTGTTGCTCATTCATTTATGGTTTGGTTTTTTTGTTTTATTTTGTTGTGATAGAACATGAAGTTCGCTATAAATGTAGCAGTTGTGCCATTTAAAGCACATGGACACACTTCAATTTTCTTGTGTCCCACGGCATTCCTATTCTTAGCATAGCCAGTGCAGAGGGTATCTTTCAGGCTTTTGTGCTGAGGACAACCAAATGCAGTGTACCCCATGACTGATTGAACTGGGCAGAGCCTTGTAACCTTCTGCTTTTTCCTCTGGGTGCTTTGGAGCACATGTGGGTGTGAATGAATTGAATTGTGCTACAGAGGAGCAAGGTCTGGTAGACATAAATGGGGTTCACAGCATGATTTAAAGCACATAATAAGAGAGCCTAGTAAATGGTTTGTGGTAGGAAATTGCACCACTGGTGAAGTACTAACTGGAAAATCCAATCCTCACCCTCCCCCCTCCAGCTTGTCCTACCTCAGAGGAAGTGACCACCTCTGACAGGCAAGGGTAGCAGGGTGAGAGATGAACACCCGTCACTTACTGCTTAGATTAGGAAGAGCTTTATTGTTAATACCTAGAGCTTGAATTAGCACCAGGTTCTGGAAACAAACGGAATACTTGTGTTTCCTGTCTGCTCTGAGGGGGAGAAGTAATCTTTAGTGTTTCAAGGGTTACCTTTTGTTTTTCTGTCTTGTGGTAAGTTAGGAGTGGCTGCTGCTGTAAATTGCCCTAGCTTAAAACTTGGCATAGTGTGTTGTAAAACTTGATGTCTCAGATATTTCATTTTCTAATCTTCTTTCTTCTTTGCTTTGCAAAAAAGAAGTTTTAATTAGTTTCTGGCTCAATCAGAGGAGTTCTCAATGTCTTGTATAGCATGCTTGACAAATAACCCAAAATTATTGAGATTAGGAGTGACAAGGGAGTGTTACTAAAATCTTTCACATGCTTCTGGAATACTGTTTCCCTTCCCCCAGCTTTTATCCATTAGCATCCTGTTGTCATTATGAAGTTCATACTGAGTAGTTCTTTGGACCTTTTCTGTTGCTATGATTTTTCTCTTCCCATGTTACTCCACTCTCAAATCCCCGACTTTCACTGAGCACAGCACAAAAGATAACACCTGACTGCTGGCAAGTTGCATCAACATTACCTGTCCATTGCTGTCAGGGCCAAGCTGTCAGTGTGCTGCTTCTTGGGAAATTCTTGCTGCAGTTTAGGTGTGTGTGTGCACATGCAGAAATTTGGGTTATAAGAATGTGTTCACTGGAGCAAAGTATTTCTTAGTCTGGGTTTGTCATAAATAACTCAGTTCTGCATTGGCCAGTACACTACAAATACTATATCGGTCTGTTCAGGACTGGTCTGACCACCTTTGAGATAATTTTTAAAGATTTCTTTAGAAACGATCTCAAATATGATGCTAAAATTCTAAAAGTTCAGGTTTGGACCTGTTAGTCTAAAAGTACTACAGTTGGTTTGGGGAGTTGTTTGATATTTCATGTTTGAAGCAGAGTGATTTTTCTAAAGTAAAAGCTCGGTCTGCTGGGTTTCAGAACACTTCCAACAACCTTGAAGATGGAGATAGCCAAGGCATGAAGGTGCTGATTCAGTATCAGAGCTGAGCTGTTGTGGTTCCTCTTTATGTAATGGTTTACTGGCAGTTCGCAAACCTGACGGTCAATGCAGGCAATACCTTTTCTGTTTTTTTACACCTCCTGCTCTGAGCAGCAGAATCTGTGTTGGATCATTTGTGGAGTACTTGCTTCATTCACACTCATTCCCCTGTTTCTCTTGCCCAGGAAGGATACATGACTTGCTGAAAAGAGAGAAAATGCTATGCTGGGGCTACTCGTCTTTTGGACAACCTGGAATAGGTAGCAACCTCCAGGTCATCATTCCTGAACCACAGGTATATGGATTCATTCATGACAGAAATGTCAAGGAGGTGGCATGTGGAGGAAACCACTCTGTGTTCCTGTTGGAAGATGGGGAGGTGTATACCTGTGGCTTGAACACCAAAGGTCAACTGGGACATGACTGTGAAGGAAGCAAGCCAGGTAAGTCTGCTTTTTGTATGAGCTTCAAACTGTCTCGAGGCTGGTGTGCTGAGAAGATTATGGAAGCTGCTTTGTACTTTTTGCTCTAGAGCCAGAGGAGCTCACAGAGCTGATAATCATGTCACGTAATGCAGTAATGATGCTGAATAATACCAGCTGGCTCTGGAAAGCTAAAGCTGAGCAGCATGGATGAGGAGACAGGTCTGCTTACTTTGTCTTGGAAATGCACCAAAACAGAGAAAAGGGCAGATTTTGTTATTTGGCATTATGTTTCCCTTTTATAAAAAAGGAGAGGGCCATGAGTACCAAGCTCTTCTGCTTTGTCTTTCCTATTGCACTGCATTGTTTAGTTATTACTGGGAAGTTTCTCATTCATGTCAAAGAATACAAGTGGATCTGAGTATAGCTGTGGAGAACAAACTTAGTTGGGCCTGAAGGGTTTGTAAATTTTGTTTTCCCCTCTTGGAATCTCTTGTCATCTTGTGCCTTCACTCCTTCATGCTTTCTTAACCTTGAAGAAGGTCATTGTAGCATTGTGTTCCCCAGACTCACTTTGCACTTTTTGTCGTGTTCAAATAGGCAGAATCCATGAGGGCAGAACCACAGGCAAATACTGCCTCTCCTTCCCAGGGTGAAGGAGTGATGTAATTGTGAATTATTATTGGAAGAAACTGAAGCCTTTCTTGTGGACTCTTTTGAATGTTGGTCTTTCAGTTTACCTACCATTAAGTTCTTGGTTTTGGCATGGGGTAAAGGTATGGGTATTTCTGTTTCCATAATGTAAAAAAATCCTTCTGTGGTGTCATGAGTTTGGCTGATAGGCCTAAGTTTGGGCCTGGGAGTTCAGATTTGGGCTTGAAATTGTCAGCTGCCTTCAGCTGGGCTGAGCTAGCGAGCAGCTGACCTCTTCTAGCCAATAGTATTGTATTCGACCCCATCTTACATCATCTCAATAGCAGTAAAGTCCAATGTGTGAGTGTGCCTTAGTCAGTTTCACCATGGCTGAGGTGCAGGGTGGACGTGCTACGCCTTGTCTGCTATCTTAGGCCTCGCTCCTGCTTTGGCTGCTGCTCCTTGCATTTTGTTTAGTTTCAAGGAAGTAGAAACATTTTGCTGTTACTCTTTCTGTTTCTTACTGAATGCCTTTTAGAGTGCTTATGGATCTAGAGTAATACACTTTGTATTAATTAGAGAGTGAGAAGTTATTTCTTGTTGTATCTTGTTAAAACTTGTGTAAGAGTGTGTTATATTGTAGTTTTCTTTTAATTTTCTCTTTTCTGTATAAATACATGTAGTTAGTTTCAGCATAAACTAGTTTAAAGTGTTTTTTCCCTCTCCCTCTTCTTTCTCCCTTTAGCTAGTTGTGGGGAGGAAGAACCCTTTTTCTCTGTTCTTGGGCAGTTAGCATTTTGCCAGCTCAACCCAAGACATGTGGGTAATTAGAGTAAAAATTCCTCATATTGCAGGCTGCCCTCTGTAGGGCTTGGGGCTTCTGTAGTATAACCTCTTATTGCATGATAGAGAGATAAGGTATGTTCAAAATAGCCAGTTCTCCATGTAGTATGTGCAAAGCTGACATGGCTGGTTCCATCACTCCTTTTCTCTGTTAGTGTCTTTTGTCTCTTTCTCTCAAAATGGATGGTAGGTGTTGGGTGCTGCATGACCAGGGTGCTGAATTAGGAGAAGTGGCCGTGAATCTGGCCTCTCTTTCTTTTCCAATGAGTGGTTTCTGGACAATTACTGAAAGAGGTTGGGATTATCAGGACCACTTATGTCCTGTCTGTGCACATCACACTATTCATTTTATGAGGACTTGTAAATTTAGGCCCTGGAACAAATGAGGTGCTTAGTGAAAGGAAGACAGGCCTAGTGAATATTCAGCTCAAACTGGTGAGGATACTTCATCCCGCAGATCATCTAACTAGCCTGATGTTTTACTCATCAGATAAAGCAAGTGTAAGATGATGATGAAAATGGAGGATTCACAGCAAGTATAAGATCAGAGCTGGAAATGGATATGAATCTGGAATGCTGAAGTGTAGACCTCTGTCAGCTAGGTAATCCTGCCTTCTGCTAGGACTATAGAAGAGGGACAGTGTGAGATTTTGATACAGAAATAAGAAGTTCTCTGTGTTTGATCCCACATACCCTTCTTCTACCCCTTAAATGAAGGGTCTGTCCCCAAGATGTGACACCAAATCCCAGTTATCCTGCAGGGTTCATTTATTCTGACAAAGGTTCTGCTGTGCTACTCTCTGAGGAGCCTGTGGCCATTCTTGAGAAATCGTGTTTCTCTACCAGTACACCACTATTGACTGTGCTTGCAATGGGATTTCTGCTGGCCAGGGCAGTTGAGAGGGATGTGCTATAAAGCTGGGAACAGCTTCTCTTTGGAGAATGGTGAACTGTCATAGCAATCTTTATGGTAACAGGAGAGTGGGGGAGAGTCCCATCCCACGTACTGCTTTGTGTGGTCTGCTTTGTCTTGCAGCATTGGGAACTGAATTTCTTAGTGTTCTTTACCAAATTAGAACAACAAAAATCAAGCCTTCTTCTTTCTCCCCCACTCCCCCTGCATGGGATAAAGATAACCTTACACCTGTGTGAAAGGCTTGTCAAAGATTGTGTTTTCTGTTTTCCATTGGAAACTTTCGTTGTGGACCTCTGAATGAAGCTGTGGATAAGAGTGAAGATGTACATGTGGAAGATAGGTTCCTAGCTGTTGCAAATTAAAGAGAAGACCGAAGTAGAGAAGGGGAGAAATGGCTGGAATTGGGAGTCTTGCAGCTGCATCTCTTCAGCCTCTGTTGGACAGGGTAGTGTGGGCTGAAGTCTCTTGGTTTTACTGCTCTGTTGCTTGATTCTGCCAAGCCCATGAGGGCAGCTAGAAGTGGCTGACCTCTGTCCAGCTCTGGAAGTGAGCCACATCTCCTGATGCGGGAATCTGTGACACAGTACTGACTGTCCCTTCAGACAGCCCCTGGAGAGCCCCCTCTGGACTTCAGAAATGCTTACCGTGGCCTAAAGAGTGCCTTGATTGTGCTTGAGAATAACACCAAGATATGAAAATATGCAGGGGGTCTTGAACCTTTTGAAGGCTATAAGACTTCTTAGGAGTGGAGCTATCTCCTTCCTGCTGTGTGGGTCTGTGCTGCCTTTTATTTCTCACACTTTCTGTGTGTGTACATAAGGCTTGTGCTGCCAGCATGCTAAAAGCTTCAGTTAGTATTTTCAGAATATATGATTGTATTGTTTAGAGATGGTTATTTCCCAGCATGATGCTGGCTTGTGAACAGAATTGTGGGACTTTACAAAGCACTCAACATGGATCCAATCCTGTTCTTCCACAGCCTGCAGGTTTTACTAGTGACTTCTATTTGGAGAAGAGTAGTTACATTTGCAGTGAGTGCTTTTTAAGACTTGGCATCTCTTTCTTCCCTTACTATCTATTCTGATTTTTTTTTCCTCTTGTTCTACTGTCCATTTGCGCTTATGTGTAATAGGATTCAATTTTGCTTTTTATTCATGCTAGTCACAGAAATGTCAAACAGTGGCACACAATTGTTTCGGCAATTCCTCTTGGAGGACCCCTTCAGGGGGCACATTTTGAAAGGAAAGAAAACTTGTTAATTAAAAAGCTGTGTTTACTGTCATGTTGGCTGACCTTATGAATGTAATGCTAAGACAGGGCACAGCAGCTGGCAAAGCGATTCTTACGCCTCTCCAGTACAGGGAACAGAAATAACTGGGCGAGTGTGTGCCACTGAAGAGTGTAAGTCAGTAGATGTTTATTTCCTGGAAGTGCCCTTTCCTTAGGTTTTACATTGTGGTGGTAAAATTAATATTTAAGATGTCTAAGAAGAACGTTCCTTTTGACTAAAAGCTAACAGTCTGCAATTGCTTGACTCCCTACTTTCAGTAATACCAGGGTAATACCAGTGGACTCTACCAAGACTCTACCATCTTCCCAAATTGTCACACCATTTACTAATTCCTAGTTTCTTCCAATTGTGATGATTAGCAAGCTGCTTGAAGAGTCCATCCCTCGTAGGGATGGATATTTGGTTTTGTTAATATTTAAATGATTGTTTTTCCTGGCCTCTTTCTCCTCCCATCCCCTTTTTCCCCCAGAATAGTCTGTAGTTTGTGTCTCTGCAATCACTTGGCAGGAATGCAGAGGGGTAGGTGCTGTTCCAGTGTTCTCTCACCATGACCATGGGCTGAATTATAGAGGAGTGTAAAACAAATAGCAGGTTTTTAGCAGTTCATAAAGCTTTAAAAATGTACTTGAGTCAGAGATGGGGAACTTGTTTTCAGGTCTAGAGGTTTTTTCTCTTCAAATCACTTGGACTTTATTTGACTTGTAGTGAGTAGACCTGGACTTTGGGAATTAGTGTTTCTAGAGAGTGACAGAAAAGTCTCATCTCATGCCAAATTTGCCTGGAACGTTTCATCTGGTAACATACAGTGGACAAACCTATGCTTCTTTTACCAAATTTCCTGTCTGGATGCTAATGTGCAAGGGGGCAGGGCTTGTATGTGCCTTGTGGCATCTGTCTGCTCATATCTCTAGGGTAGAAATATCATAAAGTTCGTTCTCTTTCAAAAAAGCAGGAAAAAACACCACCAAAACAAACAAACAAAAAACTCCTACACGACTCAAATCCTCTGGATTTTTCTGACCTTTCTTTTCAAAGTCCCCTTGTCCTGAGCTTCAGCACGGGGTTACAGCGACCGGAGACCTCGGTGCTCGCTGCGGATGCCTGTTAATCATAAACCTTGGGACAGCTGAGAATTCAGATGTGCGACCTGCTTGGAAGGACAGCCTGTGTGGATCTTCCTCTTTTAGCCTCTTACTGGTGCGTGAGGAGTCAGCCAGGAGGCCCTGGTTGCTCTAGGGGAGAGGTGGCAGGGCTGGTGCCTGCGTTAAGCAGACTGAGCGGTGGCTGCTGCATTGACTATGGAGGGTTGAGAGCCACTTACTGGTGGGATGACAGTGACAGGAGAATGCTTAGTTCCACCTGCCCTCCCCCTCCTTGCATGAGTGAAACAATGCACAACAAGAGTTTAAACACCAGCAGCTCCAGGAGGTTCCACTGAGCAGGCTTTTCTCAAGGGATCTGGGATGGTTTTTTTACCACTGTTTAGGCATGGAGCTGAGGCTCAGCACGCAGCTACTACAACACTTCCCAAGTGCTGTGGTCTGGGAGAGGCCTGCTTTGCATTTATCCCATTTTCTCTGCACCCCCAAAGCAGAGCTGCATGCTGTAAAAGATGTAATAGAGGCATGGCAGCTCTGCTTCAAGGCATCAGTCCCGATAAAGGCTGGGAGGACGTGCCTGGAAATGAATGTGCTGAGGGATCCATGGGAAGGAGAGGCCCATGCAGAGTCAGTGCTGGCCTGCAACTGCTGACATTAAACTGGAAAAATAATAAAGGATTATGACACAATTTACGTTTCAGCACCCATTGTAAGTTACTTGGAAAAAGAGACAGATTACTGAACTGGCCACCCCTTGCAGAGCTGTGTATGTTCATTTATACTCATCCCTTTTGCTCCTTTGATCACTCACAGAATCTGACCAAGCTATATGAGGTTATTATGCCTTCCCTAGTGACTGCAGCAGCATGAATTTCCTTTAACAGTGTGTCCATTTCACTGGAATTGAGGCTTTGGGCTTCAGAATAATTTTAAAATTAGAAGAAGGGATTTAAAACTGACTTCATTTAGAAACAATAGCGCTGCCTACTAATGACTGTCCTCTTTCCTGCAACCATGCTGAAGCTGAAACATGCATTTAGGATAAAAGGGGTGGGTAACTGTGTGTGGTGAGGTGAAGGAGGATGGTGGGAAGGAGAAGCTGGATACAAGTTTTCTGAAAGCCCCCAGCTTTTTTTAGTCCGAATACTTGTCTGTGCTGGACAAAAGTGATAACTTCATTAAACTGAAAGAGTAGGGCTGAGAGTCACAGCTTCTATGAGAGCTGTAATTGGTGGCTGTTGATCCTGGAAATTGGTTTTTCTTGCCTTTAGGATGTATCACGTGTCACAAACACAGATTATCATAGGCAGCTATTGGGCAGCTTTATATATGTGGGAGTCTATGAATAGATGTCTGAAATAAGAAATCTCTCCCCACCAACTCCACAAATTATATTCTCCCAATAAACCAGCATGGGTGTTTTCCCTCAGTAAGGATGTTTTTTTCCCTTACCTTAATGTTCTGTGTTTCCTTTGCATGAGAATATGCAGGGCATGGGTTTTGAGGTAACAAAGTCTTAGTTTGGTAAAGGTGAACGTACAGCATTCTATATGATTTGCTTTTCAAGTCTCACAAACGTGTTGGATCTTCAAGATGAATACCCCCTTCCCTGATGGAAAAGTGGCTGGCTTGTTTTTCTGTGTGTCCTATTATATGGGAAGACTGAGTTTGATTCTGGCTCACAGTGTATACTTTTTGCTTGCTCTGTTATCTGTAGACATCAAATCTTCCATAAGATGCATAACTATGTCTGTGATGATTTTAAGTTTGACTCAATTATCATTGAACAGCCTGATACTGCTCCTTAAGCTGTATTGGAAATAAGACTTATCTCAAAGATCTCTGTGAAACATCTTTTTCTTCTCAGAAGTCAAATATTTTTGCTAGCTGAAAAGAACTGTGAAGAAATGCTTGCTCTCTTCAACACCTGACCTGCCTTTGAAACAGTTGCCTATATAAACTCACTGAAAAGGAATGTACAAATACTCATATTTCCTTTTCTTAGAATGCCCAGTAGATAAAATTAATAAATAATGAAAAAAATATTTACTAGCACTGCATTTGTTACTTGCCTTTTCCCAATCACTGCGCTTCTTTGCAGTAGCGTATTTTCAAGCAGTATTTGTGAACCTGATGGGAATGTCCTTGAAAACAAGGGCAAGGTACTATACTGTCTGCACTGTGCAGGTGTGGCTTTTCAGGAATGTGTGTCTTTGTCCTTCTCCCATGCAAACCACTGCAGGATTGAAATAAATGGAAACAGAGTGAGGAGCACACCAAGTGCTTTTGAAAATCATATGCTACCTAATAAAAACCTAGGGCTGTCACAAGTGAGACTCTGTCAAGTGTCGTGGCTTTGCAATGTGTAGTCCCAGCACATCAAATCCAGCATCTCCTTAATGCCCCCTTACACCTCTACCATCCATCCTCAGCATTTAATTCCAAGGTCTAGCACATCCTCCTCACACTGAATTTGCTGCCTTGGAGCTACTGTACTTTTGGGGGTGTACATGGTGGACTTTGGGGATTTCTCAGTAGTCATGGCCCAGCCACAGTTTCTGTGCTGCCAGTGGCCAGCAAGCTTGGGCCAGTGACCCCATTAACAGCTCTCCACAATAGCCTGAAGAGGAAAACAGGCTCTCTGGATTTTCTGAACATACATGTTTTCCCGTGTTTCTTTAGCAAGTCCTGGTGCCTTCCCTCTTTGAAAGAGCTACCCTTACTTTTTTACCTACACTATCTGAAGCTGGATTCTTCCTTCTGCCAGCTTGTCAGACTGAAGCCTCCTCTGCCTGACCAGCCCTTCTCCAGCTGGCTGTGCCCATGCCAGTCTGCCTGTGGCTCCTCAAAGAGGCTGTGTCCCCTAGACAAAAGGCAGCGATGCGAGGAAGCAAAAGACTTGCAATGTCTGTCTGAGGAAGGGCTTTCCTTTCTCAGGGTAGGTGTATGGATTCACAGCTGTGAAGGGGAGCAGCTGGCAAAGCGTAGGTGAAGTGACACCCTGAGGTGTCATGGTGGCCTCTCACTTCTTGCTCTTACATGACCACAAGCAGCTTTATAAAGTGATGGTAGTGTTAATAGCTAAACCAATCTCTCTCAGATTTAACACTGTAAGTAGCCACGCCAAATAAATTTGTATCATATGTGTTGTGCAAGGAAACAGTAGTTTCAATAAGTGATGTTATGTCTGTGGAGGAAAGGAGACTGCAGAATCCTTTGTTACTTGGAACTTCTCAGCTGTTACCTATGGCCTGTGTTCCCAGCCCTGTGATCAAGTGTTCCTAGGGAGTGACATCTGCTTTGGTCTCCCTCTATCCTTTACTGTCTTCCCCCCTTGATTTTTTTGTTCAGTGAGTCTACTCTCTGTTTACATTTCCTCCCACGTAGCCAATTTATCAGTCTTATTAACTCTGCTGTTCTTTGATTAAGCTTCTCTTGATACTGCTCTGCTTTCTGCTGCAAGTGTAGCACCAGTTGACGAAGGTTAGGAAAGGAAAGCCTCAAGATTTGCAAACTGGACTTGTAAAAACCCAGCCTCCTTGAAGGGTATTGTAAACTTCAAATGCTGAACGTCGAGGAGGTTAAATGTTAAGCATTTGCTTGCTCCATCCTTCAAAGCTTTTGCCCCATACTAAGAGAAGTTTGAGCATAAGGTGGGCTGCCATACATCGGTGGGAGCAGCAGGCAGAAAGTGAGGGTAGCTGTCATACACTGGAGATGTGGTTCCCCTTGTGTAGTCTTGTGCTGTGCAGGTGCAGAGCATGGTGTTTCCCCACACCCTTGTGTGCAATAGTGTCATGTAGTCTGAACACGAGATGCGACAAGCATGTAGTGCCTTTGCAGAGTGGCTCAGCAAGAAGGAAGAACACAGGTCAGTGAAATTGTGGAGCTGGTGTTGGGCAGGGCTGTTCCAGCAGCCTACGTGTTGTGTGTCTCATCTGCCTGGTCACGCCAGAGACTGTGTAGTCACCAAGGTGTGTTCTTGAAACTGTCCAACAGCCCTTACCTCCTCCCTGTGAACCTCCCTCTGGTATTACTGCTGACAGACCACAGCCTGCAGAGGTGGTGTGAGTGAAACCACAGGAGCAGTTTTAGCTGATTGTGTTAGATTATGTTTTCAGAAAGCACATGACAGCGTTAAGAAGTCTGTATTTTGTTTAAATGGTTTGTAGAGTCTGGTTTCTTCATCTCAGTTCAGACTCCAGATACTGCCTATGGCAGCTGTGAGTGTGAGATGCCTAGATGGTGAGAGTTGAAAGTGTGAAGAGGGAAATCAGAGGGTCATTCTTGGGAGCTTTAAGGGAGAGGGGAAGAGGCAAAAAGGCCAGGATAAACAACATGATTTCCCCCTCCTCAATTACCATTTGCCAAGTGGCAGAAACACACTTGCACTGGGGATGATGTTTCCTGGAAAAGCTGGTGAGTGTACTTGTGCTGCTACTGGTAAATAATACCGGTATTTTACTGATATTACTGATAAAAAAACATTGACTAGCTAGAACATTGAAGTTACACTGACAAAAAAAGGAGAAACCTTCATAAGGGGGGGGAGAAATCTTGGACATATTTCTATCTTAAAGCACTTTGGATTGCAAGCATTTGGTTGCTGCACTTTGTTGTTCTCTTTTCCTCTTTTCAGTTTCATTAAAATACCCCAACATGTTTTAATGCTCAGCTGACTTTATTTCAACTGAAATCATGAAGCTCATCATGGCCTAGAAATACAGCCACGATATCCATATGCAGAAACATTTCCAGGATGGGCTGTTGAAGACTGGGGAATCAGCAGTCAGCTGGAGTTTACTACTTAATGTATAAAAATCTTGTCATGGCCTTTGCTACATCCAGCATTGTTTACATGCTTTTTGTACAGTAGCTTAATAAAATGCTTATGACTGATAAGTTTGGGCCGTAGTATTTTTCTCATTTCCTTGTGGTGCTCGTTGAAGGTAGTAACAGATTTTCATGGAGTTTTTGGCTGTTGAATCAGGCTTCCATAAGTGCTAATGCTGTTAGTGTCACCTTGTTAGATGGTTTAATGTGTTGGTGTAATTCATCTCCAAAAGGAGAGATCTTGGGTCTTTTCCTATGAGAATTAGGGCTTTTCAGTACTTGGAGAACAGAAAGATCATATGGGTGAAATTGACTTCGCTGTTGGTGTCTGATTAAATATTCAGCTGCCTTTTGCATTAAAACTTTGTATCTCACAGTCCTGATTTTTACATGTCAATTGCATAATAGTCACTCATCCTCAGTGTGGAGGTGAACTGTATTAACAAGCATGGCAATGCAAAGCAATTGGCTCATCTATCCTCAGACTTGCTAGTTGATAGCATTTAACCCAGAGGAATTTCTTACCTTACCTGTTTCTCTCTTCCCTGTGTTTCTACCACCATCTCCTGTGAGCATTTTCCTTGCAGACAGCAACAACCAAGATGAGCAAAATCTTTTGAGTTTCTTATTGTCAAGCTGGGGAGGCAATGAGAAGTTTTGGCCAAGTGTCCATGCAGACTGAGATCACTTGAAACTCTTCCAAGGCACAACTTCTTCTCACAAAGAAATCCAGATTTTGCCTCTGAAGGTGTAACCTCAGAGCTGGTAGTTTCTCAGGCAGTAGAAGCCATCTGGTGCTGTTCATGCACATCCCAGTACACATATGACTGAAGGATTTTGC
This sequence comes from Sakesphorus luctuosus, assembly GCA_013396695.1. NCBI lineage: Eukaryota > Metazoa > Chordata > Aves > Passeriformes > Thamnophilidae > Sakesphorus > Sakesphorus luctuosus. Next base: position 314,656 of record VWZD01010093.1, on the reverse strand, counting down.
CACATCCTCTAGCAAAAGACTGTCTTGTGAACAGCTGGAAGCTATACATAGAAAGGGTGTACCAACTCTCTGATAAAATTACTAGTAGGATAGCTAATTAATCGTTCATTGTCTGTGAATTGTAATTAGTGCTTTGTGCTTCTGGTAGTTGCAGACACTGAAAATCTTGTAAAGCTTTCCGACGCTGGTGTGCCAAAGCATAGGCCCTGCTTTATAAATAGTGAAGCAATGGACTGAAGGTGGGCTTTTCAGGGGCTTTAATTCTTGGCCCAGATATACTGCCATTTTCAAATGTTCAAGCTAAATGCACCTATTGTCAGAAAGCTGAGTTATAGAAACATGTACCACTTATCCTCAACTTTTGCTAGAGCGTCCTTGCGAATAGAAAACACTAGAGCAGTGCTGGGAAGCAGTCCTGTCACCATTCAGGGCTCTCTTGGAGGCATTTTACCTCATTCTTTGCTCCAGTGGGTATTTGATGAAAAGGTCTGACAAGGTTAAGACCAAAAAATGTCAAACCTTAATATGTCCAAAAAAACCCCAAACATTAATATGTCTATTTGTGAGTCTATGGGTTAAAGTGGGCAGAAGAGAGAAATGAAAGTTGGAACTCCACTGGATGTGAAGAACTGATCAGTTACTTATGAGCATTGGTGCTTTTTTGAGACAGCTGATAACACTGTATTGCATAACTTCTTTTGATGCTGAAAAAGGAAGTAAAGGACTTTTGAGACAATATTAGTATAGATAAAATATAGAGGAGGTCTTTAATTAAAGCACTTTTAAGGTACACAAAATACATAAGGGCATGATATGGCATAAGACTCCTAGAATTTTATATCGCTAATTAGTTATCACATCTAATGGATACATCCAATGTGAAAATTGTCCATCCTCAGAACTTCCCTCAGGTCTGCCCCTTGGCATGCCTCCCTGGAGTTGAGTCAAAGGTCTCAAGACCCCTTTCTTCTTAAGAACACCATCATCATTTTCAGCATCGTATGCCTTCTTTGGAGCTTCCCGAAGGTTTCTGAGCCTTCTAGGTTGATACCTGGTTATGTCCTTCTAGGTACATGTCCCAGACAAGATGTACTTGCTAAAATCTTTCTCCTTGAAAAGAATATTAAGCAAAATTTGAAGAATTTTGAGGATTTGGCACAAAGTGTGAGAAAGGAGGGGTATAGTAACTGCTAACTGCTCTTTTAAAGTGTTAGAAGCTATACAGCTGTATTAAAAATCTACATGCCACATTCCTTGAGAATCTTAAGGCCTCACTTCAGCCCTTCACTGTTGCACTCAGGATTTTGTTCTGCTTATTTTTGTGTATAATTGTTCCTACTAAGCTCCACCTGACTGGTTTTGTTCATCAGTTACTGCAGACATAATACTGAGAATAAACATCACCATTTGCACCATTCATCTCAGTGCAGTGATACATCTTTTCTAAGGAATGAATAATGGTGTCCTGATGCTTTGGAAATTAAAACAAATGTATACAAACCACTAAAACATCTCATATTTTGACGTGAGGAAGGGGTAGGAGGTCAACAAAGTAGTAATTGTCAGATGTGTTTGATAATACTACTAACTAATGTTAGCTGGGAGAAGGTGACTTGGCAAGCCTGACAATGAACTGGGACCCTTGTTGGACTGCCTGGGTAGCCTGTGCCCCCTGGGGTAGGCTGGCATTTTTCCATCTCTGGGAAGAAATGTGTGTGGGTGTTTAAAATTAAACTGTTTGGCATTTACAAGCAAGCTGCTATTGACAGGGTCTTAGGAATGTACTGTGGTGAGATGGGCCATGTATGTATGTTTCTAAAGTCAAAGATCTTAAGCTCCAAGATAGGTGTGGTTTTTTCTGTGGTTATCCAGTGAGTCCAGGTGAGACTCTACTTGTTTTCATGGATGAGCAGTGCAGTCACTGAAGGCTTTCAGTGACACAGGGCAACCCTTCAAAACAAGTTGATATTTATTAGTCCCATGGGATAGCACATAGAGCACAGTCACATTTATGTTGCCAAAATAAACTTGAGGTGGAGCCAGTGGGGACTGAAACAAGTCTGGATTTCTAAGCCTGTTGGATGTCCTCTCAGTATCCCATTGTGTGGAAGTCCTTGCTGCAGCCTTGTACCTCAGGCAGTTTCTCTGTTTGCAGTACTGCTGTGGTCAGAGTCCTGCCTTCTCCAACTCCTGATGCTGATCTTTGGTCACGGGAATCTTCTATTGCCTTCCCAAGTGGCTCCAGTGGTTCAGGTTCAGCTCGTGGTAGTTCTTCCACTGCAAATAAGACATGTATACCTACTGTGGCAAATACTGCTTTCCCAGGGAAGAAATTAGCTCCTTCATGCCTGCAGGCAGCAAAACAGTCTCTGTTACAGATGCCCCAGCATCCTATATTGTCCACATTTGCTGTTTTGTCAGACCTGTGACGCCCTCTGGAGTGTTGTGCAGTGTGCAGGGACCAGCTTTGGAAGAAGGGCAGGCTGGTGAGTTTATGACCACTTTTAAGAGCCTCAAGTGCCCTGGATAACAGCCCTGTCTCAGTGTACCCTGTCAGTAAGATTATAGCAAAATGTGGGTTCATGAGTCAAAGGGTTTTCCTTGAAGAAATGGATGGCTTCATCCTTCTCCCTTTTAGTGGTGTAATGCTCTCCACCAGCAGCTTTAGTTTTGGGCCTTTGGGTCCTAGTACAGAGACACACCTGTCTAAACTTGGTGTGTTGGTCACATTGCAGCAGATATTGTTTGCCTTTCTGGATGACTGAGAGGAAGAGACCATAGCCACGTGTGCTGTTGACAAAGCTTGTCTGCTGTTTGTTATTGACCTTGTCCAGCCCTTACAGCTGCTGATTGTTTAGAGCTCACAGATAAAAATAGGCTCCCTAATCAATATATGCAAACAAATATAAACCAGGCTGCCAATCAGTGCCATAGTTGGACAGTTAAGGGCCCAACTGTGGAGTCTGTGTGTGTTTAAATTGAGTTACTATCCCCCAAACCTGGCTGTGTCTTTGCATGGGATTGGCAGTGGGACTCCGTGAAATTAGTCCTGCTGGAAAGAGCTGCAGGACAAGAGCTGTTATTAGATGGTAGGGCTAAAAGGGGGTTTGGATAGCAGGCAGTCCTCGAGCCCTCCTAGGTGTTTATGTGCTTATTACTTGTAAACTGCACCTCCATTGCCATTAATTATTTTGAGCTAAATGAAGCACATGTTGAGGTGGCATTTTCCTCTGCTAGAATACATATTTAAATAACACCCATTAAATATTTTTCTCCTGCTCATTTTCTGACTCCCAGACTTAGACGGCAAGCCCCTCTAGGGGTGCCTTCCTTCTACATCCATTTAGGACGTGTAGATTGATTGGTGTGCTGGTTTTGGTGCTAAGTGTGTTAATGATTTCTAGATGCCCTTGATGTGGGATATCATTTTCATAGAATGGTATGTATGTATCCTTTCCTCTCGTGTTGCAGGTAAGTGGGACTTCAGTAAAGCTCATCACTGCCTTGTAGCTTACATGGTGAAATCTTTCCTCATCCAGCTGGAATATTTCTATTTATTTAGGGAAGTATAATGAAAAGTAACTTTGCTTCTGTCTAGCATGCCGAGAGTTTTCCATCATTTGTGTAATATTTCCATTTGTAAAAACTCTGTGTAATGAAGATCTGATTATAGATGTTGTAAGAGTAGTTGTAAAACTTGCTTCAGTTGCCTAACGTGAAGTAATGAAGAGAAGTCAATTGTGGGTATCTTCCAGAGTACTGAGTTATGATGATTTTTTTTATCTTTTATACCTCCTTCTTGCTTTGCTTGCTCTTTATGGGACTCTTTTAAAGAGTGTTTGATAGTGGTAATAATAGGTTGACAGGTTCAAACCTGTTCTAAGACCAGCATATGGGATGTTGTAACACATACACATCAAGCAGTAAAGCAAGGTGTGGTGTATGGGTTGTAGGATGACATCCAGCTTTGTGGATGACTCATCTTCATTGGACATGAGAGCTGTGGAAAGTCAAATATGTTTGACAGGGTCTGCTGATGTCTTAGTCTTGGCTGATCCCTGAATCAAAACCAACAGAGAAAACTTCAAATCTTGGAAATCTATTTGTTCTTAAATAACCTCATAGGTGGTTTTCCTGTGTCTAAGACTGGCTGTGTAGTCTGTCATTGTGCTTAGGGGCATGTACCTTGCCTGCCTTGTATGACTTTCAGAAAAGGCTTTCAGAAATGCTCAGTAGTGACATGTTTTCAGTAAATTTGGTGCTTTTTCTCCTGTAGGAAGTATTTTCAAACTAAATTGGGCATAAATGCACTCATCTGAATGGCTCTGCATACAGATTTGTGCAGACCTAATGTATGTGTGTCACTGTGAGATGTCTGAGAGATGAATCCTGTGACCACAGAGGTTTTTTTTTTCCCTCAGAGCAAATTGGAGCACTGGCTGGGCAGCACATTGTGCATGTGGCCTGTGGGGAGTCTCACAGCGTGGCACTCAGTGACCAGGGCCAGCTCTTCTCCTGGGGTGCTGGCAGCGATGGACAGCTGGGCCTCACCACTATTGAAGATGTAGTGACAGTACCAAGGTAAATGTTTAACAGGTTCTGGTTTCCTTAAGGAATCTTTTTGGAGGTGGTACATCAAAGGTTGCTCACCTTTCAGCCTGATGTTGGTGGGAGGGTCATTTTCTCTCAGTGGGGCAGTTACAATGCACTTCTCATGTGGGGTTGTAAGGGTGATTCCTTCTCCTTTTCCATACTATGCTAGTGCTCCCTGAGCCCCCCAGGACTCAGAAGAGTCCTCAAGAGATATGGGCAGAACAGACCCTCTAGACATGGATGGTTGAGGCATGGATTCAAGCATAGCTGGATTCCTCGATGAAAAATGCCCCTGCTTTGTGCAGAGCAAGGAGGTGCATGAGCGAAGACTCGAAACTAGAAACACTTTGTGTGAGACCCCTCTCTATTCCAATCCCTGTGACCATAGGAGAGACATTTCAAGAACAAAGAAAAAAAATATGGCTGAATGAAATGGCACCTCAGCTCTGAAACTCTTTTGCAATATTACCTCTTAGCTGCAAAGCTACTACACCATCCTACTGCAATTCTGAGAAGTGAATGTTACTCAGAAACTTTGGGATAGTGCCCAGTTTTATTAATTTACTTATTTAATGTCTCTTACCAGTGTCAGAGAACTGACAGGCTTAAGTGCAGGTGTGTATAAAGATGGTGGTAGAGGCAGAGGCCAGTGGCAGCCACCAAGATTCCTCCATCCGAAGCAGTTCACAGGCGATAGGTCTCAGCTTACCGCCATAGTTATGGTAACTGGTCCCTTTTTGTTTCATGGTGTTTTATCATGCTATGTTAACAGCAAATGTAGTCTGTCCTTTGGTCTGCCACTGCAGATGCAGTGCAGAGCAAAAGTTTGGGACATCTCTCTGGGATGGCTGGCATTGTTGAAACAGTATTTAAAGGAAGAGTTTGAATTACAAAAGATTAATGATTGAACTGAAGCGTTCTGTGGAAAGACAGTCCTTAACTTGCATGTGGTTCCAATATAACGAGAGAGAGATAGGCTCACATGTCAGTGTGACGGTGCCATTTTAAAAATAACATTTTTGTGAAATAACTTGAACCTTTGACATGCTTATTCTCTGTACAAAGAACCGAAAATGTTTTGGTGCTATAATTCATAGGAACTGCTAGGCCTCTGACAGCATAACAAATGTCACTGCCTGAAAAAGAATAGGGAGAGACACACTAAGAACCATTTCCAGATGGTTGGATTCAGTGTTATAGCAGGAAATGGAGCTGAGTTAGTAGTCAAGTATCTGGAGGTCTCCACAGATTTGCTTTGGTTATGTATGGATCTGTATCACCTTCAAGTCTGTGTTCCTTAGTCTCAAAACTGTAGGTTGCGTGTATATGTAAAACAAATATCAGTGTGGAAATCACAATTTTTATCTAAGGTGATACTGTTTTTGTGGACACTTATTCTAAAATAGTGTTGTCATCTTCAGGTTGATAAAGAAATTGAACCAACAGACGATACTGCAGGTTTCCTGTGGGAATTGGCATTGCCTGGCTCTGGCAGCAGGTACTGTAACATTCAGTATTAATTACCAAAATTTGTGCTGCTATTTTGCACGGTGTCCAAGACTGCATGTTTCTGCATAATAAATCAAAGACATCCCATACCCTGACTGCTTTGAGGCCAATGGGATACTATAAAATAGGTCAGGTACCATGAATATGGAGGAAGAGCTGGGCCAATACTGTCAAGAAGGAAAACATTATACACAGACCACCCACTGTCTCACTGAGGAATGATGGCAGGAACACTTAAAATCTTTCCATCTTGATGTAGAAAAATGTGTGTAATTAATTTCTTGATATGGAAATTATCCTTGGCTATTACTCTTCTGTGTGCAATATGTGGACTGTTCTTTGTTGCACCATTTAAGTTACAGCAATTGTATGTTGTGTTTTGCACTTAGTTGTTTGTCTGTTTATTTTCTTGGTGGCTTCAGGCTGTGCTTTTATTTTAGCAAAGAATATCCTGCTTGATTTTATTTTTTTTAATCATGAGGCTTGGGTGGGAGCAAAGCCTCCAGCACTGTTTCGTGTTCATTTTGACAAACTTGCTTTTCTGTTGACTGACTTCTGTTCTATTTCTTTCCTTGTTTCAGATGGCCAGTTCTTTACATGGGGGCAGAACAACTATGGTCAGCTGGGTTTGGGCAAAGAATGTCCCTCCCAGGCCAGTCCACAACGTGTCAAGTCTCTTGATGGGATTCCTTTGGCTCAGGTTGCTGCAGGTGGAGCCCACAGCTTTGCCCTTTCTCTCTCAGGAGCTGTGTTTGGCTGGGGGAAAAACAGCTCAGGACAGCTGGGACTAAGTGACGAACGAGGTATGAAAATTATGCTCCTTGGTGAAAAGAAAGGATAGACTAGTTTGGCCTAGTGTCTCTTTTTGCATTGACAGTGTATTTTTACTGAATGGATATGTAATGCTCAGCAACAACTCTTGGGACGAGACTGCAGAGAAACAGTCTCTGTCTCAACAGGCTTTTCATACTTTAGTAGGAACAGAAACATCGTGTTTTTTCCCTTGTGGGGAAGTGAAGGAGAATCAAAAAGAAAGGTGTTTCAAGTGTGTGTCAACATGCAATCATCAAAAGAAGGGCTCATATTCTTTCTCCTTTCTCTCAAAAATGCTTTGTCTGTATTTTGTTTGAAGTTGGTGGAGAGCAAAGGCTTTCCTTGAAGAACAGCAGGCTGAACCCATCCCGCTGTTTGCCAACATGTTTTTGACTAGTGAGCATCTGTATGCTGCAAAATTATGGCAAAACAGAATATCTCATTTTACAATGCTATCTAGTTTATTTGTTGCATAATTTACCAGACACATCCTACAATGGTAGTGTTTTCAAGTGCCCATGTTCACTGGAGCCCAGCCACCAGCAGACTTGAAGTTACGTTTATAAATGAACCTGAATAGCAGATACGACATTACTGCCAGTCTTTTTGCAATAAAACAAATGAATGGAAGGCTTTCTTTGAAGCTTCAAATCAACTTCTGTATAATTTTCTGTCTAATTGCTGGATAGCTTTAATATACTTGAGTGTTACTGAGTGTAGATGTGGTACCTAGCATGCACAGATAACTTCCTTTGCATGAGTGAGTACAGGAGATGTGTATATTTTTAAATGTTATGTTGCATAATGCAGTAGCATGTAAACACTGTATGGTACAAGGGAAAAGGGTTACCTCACATTTTGTGTACCTGTAGTGGAACAATGCATTTTGACAACCCATCTTACTGAGACATGTGTAAAGCAATTACTCAAAAACCAGCCTGTAGTTTAGCAAAGGAGGCTAATTTTGTCTTGCTTCACGCTTTTAGAAGTATGAAACACTTGTAAAACTTGTAACATATCTTGTGTTCTCTTAAAAATGCTACAGGTCTGTTCTCTTGTACTGTATGTAAACTAGTGCTGATCTAATATTAGACCAGCAATGTTCTTTCTATGTAGCTTGGCAGATAAATGCTTCTAATTTCAACAAAGCTGCAGTTTACGTATGAGAGGCTTGCCTTGGCATGGGGCTAATCTTAAATGGACAGAATAGGCATCTGCTCTTGGAGCAGTCCTGGCCAGGGATCATACTCTGCTCACCCCTAGTGCATGGCAGTGTAGTAAATATGTGATATTTATGGTAAGTGAATCATGGTAACACGGTGTGAATTATACTTGGTGAATGTGAACAGTGAAGTCTGCAAACATGGGGATTCTGCAGCACTTGTTACTTCAACAATTATGCTATCAAAAGAAAGATCAGAGTGCTAAAACACAGAACAAAGTAAATGAAAAAAATCTGCTCTCAATTCTAAATCCATGAAAGTGTGACCATTTTCCTTTCACTATCAAGAAAAACAGCACCTTACAACTCCTTAGGTGAGAATCTTAAAAAGTGGACAACTTTCTATAGGTAGGAACCTGTTTTTTTGTTGGTATGAAATAAACAGCTGCTCCTTAATACCTAACTGTTTTGGGGTGCCTACTGCTCCTTGAAATGCTTTTATTTTTACATCAGTAAAATCTTACTTACTGTGTTCTTCCCTGGGAGACACACTTCTAATGATCAGAAATGTCAGAGTGAAAGAGAAAAGCATCCCTTAATAGTTGGCAGGGATTATTGTGTGCAAGTAGGAGGATCTTCTGCTTAGAGGATGACAACAGAAGGAAGGCTAGGTATTTAAATACACATTGGGATTCAGCTTGTCATGTGTGTTGCACAGGTGTCTCCCACATGTCAGGGTTGTTCTGTATGGAAAAAGTCTAAGCAAGGTTTTGGAAACAAATGTTTGCAGTCATCACTGAGGAGTCTGAAATGTAGCATGAAGCTGATGGCAGGTATAGCTAGGCTGCACTCATTGTATCTCCAAAAAGCACGTGCGTGTTGAGTTTGTACAAGATTCCCAACATTTGTGTTCTTGCTCTGGACAATTTTGTTTGAGTCAGTCAAGTTTTTTTTAAGAATTGAAGAGAAAGAGTGGCAGTGAAGTACTCAAGGACATGGTTTTTTTCACTGTGGTTGTTACAGTTTCCCTTGTGCTCGTAGACCATATCTGAAAGTCAGACTTCCAGTGGTTTTCTCAGATGTGTAGGTTTGTGTTTAGAAAACAGCTTCTTTATTTTCTTTGTCTTCAATGCAGACCGAGAATCCCCTTGCCACGTGAAGCTGTTGCGGTCTCAGAAGGTTGTTTACATCAGCTGTGGAGAGGAACACACAGCAGTCCTGACGAAGGTAAAGGTGCTAACCTGGGAACCCTGGCTGCTGTCTTGCCTGCCTGATGGTTTTTTGCCTGGGTAATGGTAGAAGAGAACAGGTTGACTTACTGTATTCCTTCTGACCTCAGTAAAAGAAACTAAATGGAAAGTATAGCCTAACTATTTATTTTGAGATTTATTGCCAACATTGACTCTTTGCTGGTTTTGAGGATGAAGATGTTAATAATCCGCAGTGACGATTAGCAAAACTCAGATGAGTTGCTTAAAGAAATTATCTTTGAGAAAAAAAATTAACATGCACATCCAAAGGAATGAAAATAGTGTTTTGTTGGAAAATAGAGTGACGTTATGCTTCAGAGTAAACTGGAAGCGAAAAATAATGAGTGTTTGAATGAAACATTAGCAGTCACAGTATTTACAAGAGGTTTTCAATTTCAAACCTGCTACTTCCAAGTGGTGTATAGTTTAGTGGACACAGCAGAGAGGTAGGATTTGGAAGATAACTGCTCAGTTCTTGCCTTGCCTGTGCCACTTTGTAGGTGTTGCTTCCTGTTTTGGTGCCTCAGTATTTTTCACTGTGAAATGAATCAAATAACTGACTTGGGATTCCTGTGGGAAAAACACCATTGTAGAAGACTAGTTCTGGTAGAAGCTCATGTTCAAAGGGAAAGTTCGCTGGTTTTGACAAAGATTGTGTGTAAAGTATTGGCTACTCAGCCATGTTTAAACCTTGCTGGGATTTCAGACTTAACTGGTGACAGTGGAGGGAAGCTTGTCTAATGCAGGCATACCTAAAGATAATTCTCTTAGTTTCTGATGGGTGGCAAGGCTGCTTGTTTGGAACATGCATTAGCAGAACCCAAGTTTCTTTTCTAAATCCTTTGGAAATCCCCAGCAATCTCTGCCTAAGCTTAGGTTTATACTGAAACTGGAGTCAGGGAGATGCTTTTGGGTTATGGGTCCCTAAATGGAGACTATGCTGTTTGATTTGCTAACAGAGTGGAGGGGTGTTCACGTTCGGTGCAGGTTCCTGCGGGCAACTGGGACATGACTCCATGAATGATGAAGTGAACCCCCGAAGAGTTCTTGAGCTAATGGGCAGTGAAGTATCTCAGATTGCTTGTGGCAGGTGAGTCCTGTGGACAGTCAGAAATTTTCTCTGGTGGAGATTAATGCTGATATTGAGTCATGTAGGTAGAGGGAATAGTCTTGCTTCTGCGTTCTCTGTGTCAAAACTTAATGAAATTAAATTAAATTTTACTTTCCATGAGGATTTTAAGGCCCTCTAAAGAAGATTGGTTTTTAATTGGGGTTGCACTCTGTGCTGTAACCTGTAAAAGATACCTTTTCATCTTAATAATTCAGCAAGACTTCAGAGCAGCAGCCCCTTTGGTCACAGCTTTCCAGCCCGCTATGTTGTTGCCTTTTGATATATACAGGCTTAGCAAAGAACTGAGCTAATACTGTGACCCTGATACCAACCCAGTGCTGGCATAAATTACTCCTTGTCCCTTTCAGCTAAAGAGCTCCATCCTATAAACTGGTGCCATCAGATGGCAAAAACTGAGCATTGGTGCTCCTGTAAAAATACTGCTTGGCACCAGCTTCTGGCCTAGGGGAACTGAGAGTAAGTTTTAAGCTGCCTTTGTTTTGATGGTTTGGTTTGTTGTTGTTTGTTTTTTCTTTTTGTGTGGCTTTTATTTTTATTATTAAACAAGGCCTAAACTTTGTACCCATCTCTTACAGACATCATACTTTAGCCTTTGTGCCTTCTTCAGGAATGATCTATGCATTTGGCTGTGGAACAAGAGGCCAGCTGGGAACGGGGCACACTTGCAATGTTAAGTGTCCCTCTCCCGTCAAGGGTCACTGGGCAGCTCATAATGGGCAACTCTCAGGGAAACCTGGTATGTACTATGCACAGTTTGGACTTAAACAATTTCATTTCACCCATGGCTGTCTAAAGACATCTTAACATTGTTCTGTGAAATTTCTGGAAATAGCAAAAGAATCCCCAAACAGACTATGGAAATTACTGGGTGATCTTTTGCTTGCTCTGTTAATGTCTGTGATCTCCCTCTCTCTTTATATGGCAGAGCCCAGCATTTGGGAATCCTGAGACTTTGAGACATTGTACTAATACTGAGTTCTGAAGACTTTGTTGTCTCTCTAAAGCCCCTACTGCAGTTTAAAAATGACAGTTTTCCCCTCCTGCCAGACCTTGTATTCTTCTCAAGAAAGTGCTATGGTGCTTGAGTTCAGCTGATTTCAGCCTGGCCTTCCAAGGACCCAGGTGCTCCTGTAGTTGTACAGGCAGTGCAAATGTGGGGGAGGTGCAGTAGGGACTTGCATTCATCAGCCTGTAACACAACTATGTCTTTCTTCAACAGATGCCTGTAAATATCACATTGTTAAACATATCTTCTCTGGAGGAGACCAAACATTTGTGCTTTGCTCTGAATATGAGGTAAAACAAATGAAATACCTTTACAAGTCTGCTCCTCTGTCCCAGTCTTCACAAGGCATCTTTTGTTTTTACTAGAATCTTTTGAAATTGAAGTGTTGCTCTGGAGTCCATTCTGCCTTACAAACCCTGCCACCTATGACAGTTGTTACAGGGAGGAGGGACTGAAAGTTTCCTTCCTTTAGAGACGCATCAAAGCCATTGGAGTGACCCTGATTTCAGTTTGATCAGCTGGAAGGGGAGTCCAATCTTTGCAGATTGGAAGTAAGGATTTCCATCTGTGGCACTGGGGTCTGGGTGGTTACTATGTAGGGCCATGAACCACATACACTGGAATTTTGTCAAGTTGTGTGGGATAGAGGGCTCAATGGTGAATTGGTTTTTCTGCCTCTGTCCACTTTTTTCTTTCAAGAAGTGTTTGACAGACATTTTTTCGGCATGGAAATAAGTCTAGAATAAATGTACTAAGCCTGTACTTATATAGGGTAGTATTTAAGAAGGCTTTGGTACATTTAGGGAATGATTTTTTGATTTTATTTTTATTTTCCTCTTTTTAAAATGTATTTTATGATGGTTTTTCCCATACCATTTTGTGCCTTCCCTTTTGGACTTCTTAGTAATGCCACAACTTCCTAACCAAACCTTTTCAGAGACCACACTAAGGAAGCTATCAGTTGTATACTAAAACAGAGATTATGGATAGGGAGGAATTGTTTTACAAGCATTGTCTTTGCTGAAATCTGTATCTTCTCACAGAATTCCTTGCCTGCTGATGATTTCCGGACCATAAATGAAACACGTTACACCTGTTTAATAAATGATGAAACTATAGATGTCTGGAGGCAAAAGCTTTTAGAAAAGAACAGTTCTAATTCTGTCAAGTAGGTATTGTGGCACTGGACAAGCCTTTTGTTGAAAGTTCTATTTAAGTAATTTTGTTGGCTTCCGTGCCATGCTTTGACTTGAAATTTAGCAACATTTTCAAGTGTGGTTCTTGATCGTTTCCAAGGGGAGGATAGTTACCAGTCACAAGACTGTCAGGTGAGAGCTTCTGAGCAAAACCAGAGGAACCTGAAGCTACCTCAACATTGCAAATGGTGGGTGGGAAATGGATTTTAAAGTTGCCTTTCACTGTGTGCTTAGAGTTCATGAAAAGCAGTGAGTACTTGTGAACAGACTGATTAAAGTTCTTTTCCCAGTGTGCCTGCCTTGAGAAGGGCAGCATAGGTGGAAAAGAGGCACTGCTAACATTCCTTTCAAAGAGGGCCATTACATGATCCTGAATAAGCTTCTTGCCCTCTGTGCCTCAGAAGGGATGACCCTGATATTGTTTCCCATAGAAGGAAGGGAAGAGCTGAAGAGATTTGCTGGGACATCTGATCATAACCTGTATCTCTGTTTTCTTTTGTCTTCCTCCTGCAAACAGTAATGTTGTTCAGATACTGTCTTCAGCTGCCTGCTGGAATGGAAGCTTCTTGGAGAAGAAGTAAGTGGCAAACTTCCAGAAGTGTGGCTTGCCTTAGAGGCAGACTGAAATCCCTTTACTCACTCACTGCTGCAGTGGGATTTGGTTTTTCTGATCAGGCAGGAGATGGGATTATTGAGTGTCCCCTAAAGAGATAAGTGGTCAGCCCTGGTTAAGGAAGGCAAATGATACAAGAAAGTGCCTGGTGAGTGTACTATAGGGCACAGATTTCTTGGAGTTTTCATAACTGTTATTTTTCCTTACAAAATTAGTATCAAAATCATTAAAACAGAGGGATAGGAATATGACATTAAAGGAGATGAGTAGTGCCAGGTATCTGAATAGTCTCTTACCTGGCTGAGTTAGCTGGTGGGAGGTGGTGCATGTGGAGGTATACTCTAGCACAGGCTGCCCTTGAAAATGCATCTGAGGCAGCATGGAAGCACTTTCCTTCTAGGTGACACCCTGCTTACAAAAGGAGGAATTTCAAGTGGGTGTCACCAACAAAAGGCAGTGACAAGGATGTAGTATACCTAGCTGAGTCAAAGGCTGTGGGTTGGGAAGGCTTGTGTTGGCTGTCTCTGTAACTGTTGGGGTGGTAACAGCATAAGACGAGGAGGAGGAGAAATTTTTAGTGATGTGATGAATAAATGACCTGTAACTAGGTGAAGAAAAGCTTAGGTACTCTGAGTAATCTTTGCATAATATGTTCCAAGAACAACTTGAAAACAATTTACTCATTATTCCTCTGTTTTTCTGCTTGCTCCGTGGTTTCTTCTCTAGTGTTGTGACAAGGCAGCATTTTGATGCATCACGAGAGTTGTGTCATGTTGGTTTAAAAGACTTTTTGAGGTATCCACGTTATTGAGTCACTTTAAATAGTCTCAGGTCTCCTTTGAATGTGGAAATGAATGGAGTTTGACTTCATCACCCCTGTGTAGTTGTTCTTCCACTTTAGGAATGTCCTGGCTAATGCAGGACTTAACTTATACAGAAAATCTGTGGCCAGATGAATGATAAATTCTGAAGCCTCCATACACTGAAGTGAGGCTGTATTTAACTGTATTCCTTTATACATGAAGTCTTATCTCACGGTGCACTTCATAGAAATACCTGAGTGTGTCCCTGCAGTATCCTAAGGCCATATAGGCCTGTTTGCAATACAGCATTGTGGTGCACAGCTTCAGATGGAAGAGCAGCTTCTCTGTGGCTGTGTGACTGAGCCTGCACCAATGTTACTTGTGCCCAGCACAGCCTGGAGCACTCTATACTACTGCATGTCTCTGGGGAGCTATTTCAAGCCTGGTGCCTGTGCTGTTATGGAAATAGCCATTCTACTACAGCAGGCTATGTTTAGCTTCTCGTGTTCTTATAGTCACACCAATAAACTGACAAATGCATCCTGTCTTTAATAACTACCTTTTCCTTCAGAATGTCTATTAGTGTTGTCTTGGATGAGTAGTGACAGACTTGGGAAATCCTTGAGGTCAATGGAATTGTAGCAATGACCTTTTTATACTAGCAAGGATTTATGTGCAGCTGTACTGCAGGGGTGAGAGCCTCTGCAATAGCTGCTCATCACACTCTTGATGCTGAGCTGGGTAACTCACCTGCTGGAATGGACATTCAGTGTTGCCAGGGCTGGATGTAAGACTGCTGTCCTCTGCAGGCTTGCCTTCATTATATCTTACACAAGTAGCCTGAGCAAATTACAGCTTCTCAAGCAGAGCAGGAAGGGCAGCATGTTTGCTACAACTGAAGACCACGCAAAGCCTGTTCTCAGCTATGGTTTTGTTTAGTTTTAGAAAGTTTGAGTGTGGAATTGCCAAAAAGCTGCTACTCTGAATATGTTCCTGTTTTATTTTTAAACCCCTCTTGTGATGTCTTCTTGCTTTTCTTACTGGACATGGCGGAACAGATTTTGCTGCTGTAGTATTGTATATGAAGACAACACAGAGGACCCTTGTACATATTGTACAGGTTTTTAAGCAGTCCAGCCTGTATAGGGAGGCTCTTAAGTCAGTGAAAGAGTCCTGGGGAAACCAAAGACTTTGATAAAGTGTTTCTCTGCAAGAATCCCAACTCTAACCAAGGCCCAGAGGAATTCAGAAAGGCAGAGTTATGTTTAGTGAGAAGACTCCAACTTCTGCCTTGTTTCTAGTCTTATGAATTCCTTAGAGGTCATTTGTCCATTGCATGCTGTCAGAGTATCTCAATACACAGGTAATGGTGTCTCTTCCTTAAACTTATGTCCATCTGTCTGTGATTTCTTTTTTAAAGAATTGATGAACATTTTAAAACCAGTCCAAAGATCCCAGGGATTGATCTGAACTCCACCAGAGTGCTGTTTGAGAAACTGATGAACTCTCAGCACTCCATTCTCCTAGACCAGGTAATGCATTTCTGAGGGTTTGGGTATTCAAATCAAGATTTTGTACCTCTCTAACATGCAAGTACCAGCAGCATTTTTAGGGAAGGGTTTTATTTCAAATCTAAAGGCCAGTCACTTCATGGTCTCAATGGATACTTCTCCATTGATCTGGGCTTATTTTGACCTCAGAATGTCGCTAAGGCTTGTTTTTAAGTGGCACTTAATACTTGAATGTCTGCTGAAATTGATTCTGTGTATGTTATTCTTGTAAATACTGACTGTGTGTCTACCAGAAGTTGAGTAGTTTATGGTTGTATAATTTATTCTAACTCAGAGAATTTCGTTCAGAATTGCAGAGCTGTGGGATAAAAGCATCTGTGTTCCACTTGCCACTTTTAGCTATAATATTTATAGCTTTGAGGTTTTTTACCCTGGGATTGATTTTTAAAAGAGGATTTGACCATTTTATCAGTTCTTAAACATCATCTACATTGTCCATCTCTATCACCCTAAGTAAGTTGTCTTTTTTGTTTTTTATTCCTCTAGATACTGAAGAGCTTTGAAAGCTTTTTGATTCCTCAGCTGTCCAGCTCACCACCAGATGTCGAGGCAATGAGGATCTATCTGATTCTCCCTGAATTCCCGCCCTTCCAAGACTCCAAGTATTATATCTCTTTAACGCTTCCTCTAGCAATGGCTATCCTGCGTTTAGATACCAACCCCAGCAAAGTTCTTGGTAAGAACCTCTTGTTTGGGATGTAGGTTGCTCTCAGCTTCACTGGGACACAAAGTATCACCTTTAGGTTTTTTCAGTCACATGTTCATGCTGCAGTTGGGTATAATTTGTCGTAAGTGTTGTTACAAAGCAGTCTCCTCTAAAAAGCAGCTGGGAAAGAAACGACTCAAGGAATCCTCCCCCCCAAAACCTCTGTTCCCATGTAAATGTGAACTCTGAGGAAATTAAGAATGTGCCTGAGGTTAAGATACGAGAAGTAAATTACAATAATGTAAAACATGCAAAATGTATGGTAGTGTAGATGATAAATGAGAAGGAAAATTCAGGTTTAGAATTCTTTTAATTTAGAAGTAAAATACCATTAAGAAGAACACTTACTAGGGAGGTTAATCTAATGTACCTGATCTAGTTCACCTACATTCAGAAACTCAGTTCCAGATAAGTTTGCATGCCTCTGTGGGAACATAGATTTTTGTATATTATGAAGATTAAATGATCTTACTCTCTTAAATTTAATCAGATGCTGTTCACTGTAGAATATCCTTTCTGTATAAGGTGAATAAAAGAATATGATAGTTATAACATCAAGTTATTTTGTCCTTGATGTGGAAAAACCTTATAGACATGGATGGTCTGTGACCAAGCTGAACACTTAAACTCTTCTCCCAGTGCTCAGTCTTTTAATTTCTAATTTTTTTCCTGTGAGCTTATTTTGAGCTAAACAGAACACATAGTGCTTCCTTGTTGTTTGTTAAGCTATTACTGTTCTTCTTACCTTACTCTGTTTCTTAAGGCTCTCTTGTATTAAATATCATCAGGCAAAATACTGTGTGATGCATTCAGACCTCCAGAAGCATCACTCCAGTAAATTTATTTTGAGGTTTACTGACATTTTTCTTTTTTATAATGCAAAAAGGCTTTGGATCCAGGTTTCCTCCTCTACTTAGAGAAGTCCTCTGTGATTTTTAGCATACAGAAATGTAGAGGATTCTCATACTTCTGCCTGTCAGAATCTGTTGTTTTTTCAACACTTGAGAGGATAAGTTGGTGTTTGTTTTTAACAGTTGGCATGATGGTTTCCTGGGCTCCAGCTCCTAGTTTGCAGGTGGATTGGTTCTAGCAAAGAAGCTAATAGTCAGGGTCCCTTCAGAGGAGAGTTAAGGGTTACCTGTTCTTGGAAAGAAAGAAATCGGCCTCTCTAGGGAGGGTGAGTTAGATCTTTAGTGCAGATGTGCCTGGAGACATACTCTGACACCTGCTAGAAAAGTATGTGGTACTACAGAGAATTGCCCAGGCCACTCTTACCACTCCTGAGACAACTGTTTGTCCGCAAGATCACAGTATCTTGAATACCAGATACATGAAACAGTGTCTTGAACTGAAGGTTGAAAACCCTCAAATTCGGGCTTTGCACTGATCAGGGATTGGGCTTGGTGATGACAAGGGTGGTTGTCTGAGAGTGAAAAGGGAAGAGCTTTTCAGTTTCTGGCATTTAAATGACTGTCTCACTTTCCTGCTGCTACAGCTAGGGCAGAAATAGGCAAGTCTTCTTCAAAGACTCTTCAGATGTATTCCCCTATTTTCAGCTGTAACCCCTTATTTAGAGCTTACTCTGGCCTTTAAATCAGGTTTATATTGATGTGCTCTGCTTTCCAGATAACTGGTGGTCTCAGGTGTGCCCAAGATATTTCCTCAGGCTAGTGGACCTGTATAAAGGTGCAGTTGTTTACCTCCTCAGTGGAAGGAAGACGCTGTTGATCCCAGTCCTGTTCAGCAGCTACATTACAGCTGCTCTCAGACTTCTGGAGAAACTCCACAAGGTAAGAGGAAAGTCTGGGCATGTGTTGGCTCAAGATGATTCAGTCTTGTCTGCCCTTTGCCCGTTGTCAGGGGCAGAGTGGTCCTGGGCTTTGGCTTGTGAACCGTGTCACTGTCCACCAAGATACCACTTAAGAAAGATGTCAGTGGTTTTCCTGAGTCCAAGGTGCTTGAAGATTGCTTAGGCCTGTCTCAAACACTAGAAATAAACTAAAGAATGCTGCTGCTGAGCCACCAGACTGTGTGCACTATGGCATCATGAATAGCTGTCCCTTGATGATCTGCTACCACTGTGTTGTTGCTGGGTAGTCTGGGTGAGGAGGAGACGAGCTAAAATAAGTCAGAAAGAAGTTTATCTTAATTCTTCTTAGTTTGTGCTAAAATATAAGGGACTATGTGGTTTTGTAGAACTTCATTTCAAGCTGCTGTAATTGATTTTATGAAAGCAAATCTGCATGTTCTAAGAAAAACGCTGAATATATCCTTGTGTTAAAAACCATCCATTCTTTTCACTAGGTAAATCAGAAGGTAAAACATGTGGAATATGATAAGTTTTATATACCTGAGATTTCCAGCTTGGTGGACATTCAGGAGGATTATCTCATGTGGTTCTTGCATCAGGCTGGAATGGTAAGAAGTTTTATGTGTAGTCATGAAATAGCTGTCCATGTTTGTGTCTCTTGTTGTAGACCTGTATTTTCAATATCCTTAATGAGAGTGTAATGTATTCAGTATAGGAGCATCTATACATTAAGTCTCTCGGGTTTGAGTACTCGGTGGCTTGACAAAATTGACCTAAAATGAGGTGGTCAGAAGAGCTGGAGCTAACAATATTTAACTAATGCTTGCAACAATCTCTGTGATTATTCATGTGAATTTCGTTCAATCCTTGCACAGGGGGATTAATTCAGTCACTGGATCCTTTTAATGTAATCAAGACCTCAGGAGCCAAGTCCTGTATTCTAAAATTATAATTTTTACCCTTTACTTCTGCTGTTTAGGCAGGTATTGTGAATAATGTAGCCAATGATCTTAAAATGTTGCTCTGTAAGAGGAGGCAGTGTGGCGTTCTGGCTAGGGGACTGAACCAAGCCTCAAGAGATGTGGGTTCTATTCCTGGCTCTTCCAGTAACCTGCTGGGTGATCTTGGGTAAGACCCTTCACCTCTTTTATGTCTCACTTTCCCATCTTTAAGAAAGGAGATAACTAAACTGAGCGTTTGAATATGCTGTGTGGGAACTCAGTGAGATTATTTGATTATAGCAAGGAAAGGAATCCCAAGTGTGAAAAAACACCAAGAAACATCTGCAAAGGGATGCTGCAAGAGTAACACCTGACTGTAGTGATAATTTTTGTGTGTGTTTTTATGGACTTTCTAAGTGTTGTGTGTGCTGTCCCCCCCCACCCCCTACTTTCCATCATTTAAGTAGTGGTGCTGTGTGCTTAGTTTTAGTGAGCACAACAATAAAATACCGACTCAAATTTATGTAAGCAATAGTTAAAATTAGTTAAAAATGTGTTGATGTGGCTAATGATGAGTAATTTGCATTGCAGGGTGTTCTTGTATTGCCATGTTGTGGCCTTATGATCTCTCCTGTTGTTTCATATGGTTTCTGCCTTGAGGGTAGTTTTTTTGGTGTTCTTCATAAGAGTAAGTTTCACCTATGGCAGGCTAACATAGGCTCTGATGCCAGTTAGTCCTCCTGGTAACATTTGATGTTCTTGTTTTGCATTAGACTTGTGCATTTTCCTGAGACCAAGTTCTCATGCTTTTCTTTAAGAGAAAAAAAAATGGATTGTTGGTCCCAGAGGAGAAAAATTTATTTTTGGTCACCTTTGAACTAATCTGTCAAAAAAACCCCACAAATAAACAAAATACACAAAATAAACAAAAGACACAGAAATCAGAAGAGTAAAAGATTCTCATATTTCTCTTTTTCTTTTACAGAAAGTAAGGCCATCTATCATGCAGGTAAGAAAGTTGTTTTTCATTGCTCTTATTTAAAGAAGTGTTCTGAAAGCTGTAGATAGGAGACAATCTGCCTGCTTTTGTTGCAGGATGCTGTGACTCTCTGCTCTTATCCCTTCATCTTTGATGCTCAGGCTAAGACCAAGATGTTACAGACAGATGCAGAACTACAGATGCAGGTGATCATTCTCTCTCCCAATTTTCCTGCCACATTTCTTTCTCTGCCATTTGCAATGGTGCTTGTATTGGAAGGGTGTTGACTGAAGTTGGTGTGTGCTGCACATTACTATTTCCGTGATACAGCAGAGCAGAGTAGCTGGAGAAACTCTTTGCCCTGGATGTTGCAGAGACAGTGTTTGTTGTCGTTCAGTTCAAAATGTTTGTTTAGCAACGTCAGAACTGCCAGATATGCATGTGGTGAAAATATAAACTGTAGAGGGAAGGAGTAATTATGTATTTATGATAGTCCAAGGATAAGAAATAAAATGAGGTCTCTGTTAGAGGAACTAACTTTAAGACTGGAGAAGCAGGCAAACTTTCAGGTAAGTAGATGCTTTTATCAAGTTTCTGCCTGGTGCAGGAGTGGTTGTTACTTCTAACAAACAAGGGATTGTTGAGGACCAGCTCCTGACAATGTTTGCGGTTGCAAGCAGGAGCAGTTGTCAGCAGCCCACCCCCCTGATTGCAGTGAGAGGCACAGACCTGAGGCCCTCCAGGAGTGTGTTGGCAGGTAATGTTGAGCTGCAGCACCCTTACCCTGTAGGTGGCAGCCAAGCCAGCTCACAGCCAGGCTGTGTCAAGGACAGCTGGCCTCTGTGCCAGTGTAAATGTCCCAGCACCAGGCACTGCTCACGCAGGGGCCCTCTGAAGGAGGCAAAGCTTTGGCCACTGACACTTCATCCAGTGCAGCTGGGTCTGGTACTAGTCTCATCCTTTGTGAAATGAGTTTGCTGAAGCCCTTGGTTGTCAGGTTCCTTCAGGGTGGAAAACTCATCAGGGTTACTTGTGGCCATGGTGCTGGTTCCAAGCAGTACCTGTGTCTTAGGCTTCTATGGCTATTTGAGTACATTGCCTGCAGCAAGGCAGAAGAGGCTCAGCCTATACTCAGGTGCTGCAGTCAACTTCTGCTTTCACTTTGTCACCCTCTTGCATGTTTGTGAACAGTGCACTGCTGAGAGGAGGGTATCAGCCTTATCTTGGCAGAACAGCTGCCATGAGAGATAGGAACTTTGAGAAGGCAACCACTTAGAGGTCAAAGAAACCAGTAGTTCTATGAGTGCTGGAATGGAGGAAGCCTGGTTTTCAGTGGATTTCTGTGTCAGGTTTAATTGACTTTGAAACTGAATTTTCAAATATGAATTTGCCATATACTATGGACAATGCATGAAAAGAAATATGTGTGGCCAAACCTTTGACTGGACTTTGTGCCCCACTCCAGAAAATCCATGTGAATGGAGGGGCTTGAATTGTATGTGATGGGTTCCTTGGTGCCTTGCCAGATGCAGTTGTCAGCTGACTCCTTGCTTGGTGTATTTGTAGCACTGCTTTCCCTCCTGGACTCTGACTCTCCTCAGGGTATGTTCACACTGAGTTTCTTGACTCGGTAAGAGCATAAATAAAGCCTCTTCTTGCCACCCACCTGCCTAATGTAAAAAAAGTGTCCAGAAATGTGATCTCTCTGTTGCTCGAATTTGGTGAATTGACTGAAATAGTGTAGGTGTGGGAAATGATGGGGGAAGAGATAGGCAGGTAGGCATAGAGTAGTACACACTTGTGCAGAGTGAGCATGTGATTCTTGAACCCTGGGGAGACCAAAATAAAAGTGTAACACAGAAAGGAACACCAGGCATATATTCTCTGCTTTCCTTTCATAGGAAGAAAGAAGTTGAGCAGTGACTGGTTTTCACCTCTCTTTTGTTTACAGGTTGCAATAAATGGTGCAAATTTGCAGAACGTCTTTATGCTTCTCACCCTGGAGCCTCTGCTGGCCAGAAGCCCTTTCCTGGTACTTCATGTTCGCAGGAGTAACTTAGTTGGTGATGCTCTAAGGGAGCTGAGCATCCATTCAGACATTGATTTGAAAAAGCCTCTTAAAGTAAGTTTTCCACATGTCTTTAGCACCCTTTCACCCAGCAAACATTTCTGCAGCCTTTCACACCACCACCTCACCAGTGTGCAGTAGTTTGTCTATAGGAACACAGGAACACCTGGTCTAATCAAGGCAAAGGTTGAGTCTTTCTCTTTTCTGAAACTTGTGTTTTGGCAGTGAGCAGCTTACAAGAAAGTGAGCAGGGGGTTTACTCTCTTTTCCCAGCGTGTCTAGTGTACAAGGGGCAGGGGAGAAAACATTTCCATGATATTATGGAGTCTCTGGTTTGCCTTTCTGCAGGAACAGGCTATTTACAGTAGGACATGTTTTATCTCTGAGTGATTTCTACAGCATTCAGTAGCTGCTATCATGTTACTGCTTAGGTTATTGGGATAACAGGTGGTTATGTATGATTTGCATGAGGAGTTAAACATTTTCAAAATATCTGATTTGCCACCCCTGTTCCCTTTCTGTCCCTGCAAGCAGAGCACTGAAATGAGCTCATAGGTTGTAGTGGGTTTGGGTACTTTGAACAAATTGCTTTGCATGGTTTCCAATTAGAAAGATGTCTGATTCACTCAGTTTCAGCTCTTCATCCCTGTTGTTGACCTGCTTTTTCTACAGGTCATCTTTGATGGTGAGGAAGCTGTTGATGCTGGAGGAGTGACAAAGGAATTTTTCCTCCTGCTGTTAAAAGAACTCCTCAACCCTATCTATGGCATGTTCACTTACTACCCAGAGTCAAACCTCCTGTGGTTTTCAGACACGGTAAGCCCTTGCCCTCTGTACATTCAAGTTGAAATAATATGCTACATTTAAATGGCTAGGGAGTTAGTGGCAAACTATGGGAAAGAAATTATCTTCCTGTCTTTTTCCACCCACGATACAATGTGAACTCTATTTTCAGTCACTGTAAAGAGGTCCATTAACTTTAGTAGAATGGTGATGGTTGTGCCTGTTAAGGAGTTGGCTCTTTCTTTTTATTCTTATCCCATAATAAAACTTCTATTAAGGGTCAGATGACAGTTAATAAAACTCTTGTTATCATGAATGTGACTGTCATGTGCTGTTGTACAGAATGAGAGGTTTAGGTGGTAATGGCATTAGAATTCTGTGCCTCCCTTGCTGTTCACATAATTACAACCAATCCACTTAGTCATGCATCACTATCGCCTTCAGGATCTAAACTTGTTAATGCTTTATGCTAGGAAGCTCTTAAACAGCAAGAAACATGGTTTGTAGTGGAAGGTGGCTGGTGTTGTGAGTGTAAGATCTGTATGTGTCAGCCAGCATTATGCTGGAGATGATGGTTTATGTCCTTTTTTCACCTTCCTAGGTAGCAAGGTGGGAAATGATGTTGTCAGTCTTCCCCTAAGTTGTAGCTGCCCTGGTGGGCTTCTCCTTTAATTTATTGATTGTATTTTACAGGGAAGGAAATGACTTAGTATCTTTTGTAATTTATAAACAGTATTATACAGCCACCACTCCTCATGTTAGTAGTATAAAACAAATTTTTGACACTAAGAATAGTGACACTGAAAGTGAGTCACATTATTTAGAACATTCAACAAGCACAGGCAGCTGGTCTGTGACTTACATACCAGTGTGAGAGTAAATATGTGAAGGAATGAAAGCCAGTATGCCAACACCTATGCTGGTACATTTGCCTGGATGGCACTGTGTTTATGCAAAAGCTTTTATTTGAAAATAGGATGGGTGACAGGGAGAGAATTGAAACGTTGTTAGTGTCTAAATGCAGAGGTATATAAAAATGGAAATGAAAGGCAGATAAGGTGGAAAGCTGCTGTTGCTGTTTCCACAGCTAACCATGGCTTACAAAAGTATTAGAATGTGGTTTCTGAATCTTTCTTTCTGTGCCAGCAAGGAATTCACAACCAAACTGGAACCTAATGGGAGCACTCTGATTTTTGTCCCAGTTGGAAAAGCGGGGGCTGCCTTCTTAGTGCATGGAGGAAAGGGTACTGTGCATTGCACCAGTGAGACTCATCAGGATTTCTCTGTGTGATTTTGCAGTGTTTTGTAGAACACAACTGGTTTCACTTGATTGGCATCATATGTGGTCTTGCAATATACAATTTCACAGTGGTAGACCTTCACTTTCCCTTGGCTCTGTACAAAAAACTCTTGAACGTGAAGCCCTGCCTAGAGGATTTGAAGGAGCTATCCCCTACGGAAGGAAGGTATGAAAAACAAAATTTGCAGCTTCTCTGGCAAGGGAGACTCATCCACCTGAAACAAGAAATGTCAAACTAGGTAAAAGCTGATCAATTAAAAACCTCCTGGTCCTTTTTTAATGACTGACTGATTTGGGGGACTGTGATCATAGCAAAATATATGAGCTGGTGGTGAATGCCATGTAAGACTGTATTGATAATTTCTGTGGATTGGCATTTATCCTGCTTCTAACAAAACATCTCTTTATTTGAGGTATATTTCTTTCTTACCTCTTTGGGTGACTCAGATTCTCTCTCTTGGAATCCTTTCCACCAGATGTATGATGCTATTTACTTCTGCTGAATTTGTTTTCCCTGTTAGATGTATGGCTTTTTAAATACCTGTTTTTTCCTCATTTCTTTCCCTACCTGTTATATAGGAGTCTTCAGCAACTTCTAGATTACCCAGGGGAAGATGTAGAAGAGACATTCTGTCTGAATTTTACAGTAAGACAAATTTAACGTATCAGTTCTGTGATTATGGTACAGTTGAAGCCTGTCTATTTATTCATGTACACTGTGATTTATTCCAAACTATGCCTATAGCACATACCCCATCTTAACATCAAAATGTTTTTTGCTGTCAGCCTCCCTTGCTATTTTTTATGTGGTCCTGAAAACTGACCTAGTAAGTAGTTTAAGCAGAGTGGTTTTGAAAATAGCCTTGTTGACACTGTGGCATATGTCTTAAATGCCACTGGCTAACTACTCATGCTAGATAGTGACAGGTAGATTCCTAAATCCTCCTTGAAAATAGAAGTTAGATTTGCACATCACTAGGTCAATTCTTGAAATGCTAACACAATTAGAATCTCCTTTGCTGTCCTAATATTAATATATTTTAACTTGAAAGTTTATTGTGTGTAGTTAGTCAGACTTCTTTAGGAACAAAATGCTGGAGGCTTTTGCTAGGAGACATGCTGAGGTAGTCAGCTTTCCTGTGCTACTGCAGCAGTGAAAGAGTTTATTGGTTTTTATAGCCAATAACCTAGATGCAATAGTTTCTGTTACACAGTGGAGATTCCCTGAAATTAAGAGTTCAATATTGATAAACTTGTCCAGATACGGCCTTCAACATGTGCAAAGACTTAGAACCTCACAAACAGCATTGTTGTTCTCCAGCTCTGTTTTCCTCTGATTCTGGCAAAGAAAAGCCTTCCATGTTTCAATGTCTTTGCTTGAAAGTCCTTATGCTCTAACAGGTTTTGAGTGATGGGTTCATCTTAAGCTTGATCAGGGTTTTTGCCCCTCTCCAGGCCCTGCCCTGGGGTAAAAAGAAGGTACATGAAACTGCTCCCCAGTGTGAAGAACCTTGCTGAGCTAGGAGCATGGTGTCCATTTCCTTGTTTCATAAATGAGAGCACATGAACTTTCTTAGATCAAACTTTTCTCTGGAGTGAGTCAGACTTACATCTGACTGTGTCTTCTGCAATACAGAGCTGTAATTTGGGATAAGGTAATGAAGCCATAGTGATGATAATGCAGACTGTGTGAAAAAGGATACCTTTGAAGTAACACAGGAGACTTTTCTCCATTTTCTCTTTTTCACACAAAAGGGCATTCTTACTCTTTTTCTTGCATTGTATACTGCATAATATATAAAGGCATACAGATTTATCTGTGAAAACTTTGGCATGATTAAATAACTGATATCCCAAAACTTGACATTAATAACTCATCTTGCATGTCGAAGTCAGAGCCTCTTTTGTAAATGGCAACTTGAATTTGATCCTTTTTGATTTTTTTCAGGTAACCAGTTAATGTGCAAAATACAGCTTTGTACTGGTGCTATCCTAGGCCAGACAAAAGCAGGAAGATGTCTGCTGTCATGTAATTTTCCAGTGAGAGCAGATGAATTAAGCTACTGAGCTTCAATTATAAAAAGGGACTCCTTTTTATTGCCAGAACATGTGGGCTTAGTTAAAAACAGGTTTTTAGTTATCAATCTCTTGAGTTTTTTCACAGGATATTTACCTAGGAGAATAATGTTTACTTCCTTTCTTAGTTCACATTTAGACTTAATAGCAGTCTTACAGCAAGTATAGGTCATGGAAGGTAGGTGTGCTACACAGAGCAGAGAAAAGAAGTTTCTGCATATACAGTTTTCTCTGGCCCACCCTTTGTATGCCAGTCATCAGCTGTGAAAGGGAACTCTCTATCTTTCTGTAGGCATATGCCCTGGAAAGTACTTCTGGTAAAATTATTTCCTGGTTTTGTACAGATCTGCAGGGAAAGCTATGGTGTGACAGAGCAGAAGAACCTGATTGAAGATGGAGATAAAATTCTGGTGCGGAATGACAATAGGTAAGTGGGGCATATGTGGTGGTGGGCTCAAACTTGTGGAAAAGTCAGGTGCAATGCCACAGAAAACTTATCTGAGGTGAAATGTAGGAGAGAATTGGAAGTCACTGCAAGTAAATTCTAAGAGTAGTTTTTCAAAAGTTACTGGGCACTAGTGGCACTTGAATAAAATGCAACTTTTCATCATCTTTCCACCAATGTTTAGAAAATTTCCCCTCCACCTTTGGGTGAACATCTTCCATATAAAAGGCCTTCATATAGACCCTCGGCAGTTTTCTCATTCTAAGTAGAGCCTGCAGTGTGATTTTGGTTAATATCCCTGATGGCTCAGACAGGAACTGTACATGACCAACAAACCCGAGTCTGGCAAACTTGTTTATACTCTTAATTCTGGAGCCGGAAACACTTTCCCTTGAGTACACCCTGACCACCATCCCTGATTAGAGCCATAAGGACCTACTGTACTTGGATTCCTTTCCATTTGACTGAACACCCCAG
Organism: Sakesphorus luctuosus; assembly: GCA_013396695.1. Classification (NCBI taxonomy): domain Eukaryota; kingdom Metazoa; phylum Chordata; class Aves; order Passeriformes; family Thamnophilidae; genus Sakesphorus; species Sakesphorus luctuosus. The sequence goes on along the minus strand of VWZD01010093.1, from coordinate 287,423 downwards.
AGTTATTACTAGCACAACTACCATTTCCCCCCCTTTTTTTTCCAGCTGCTGAACTATTTTCTTCTCATAATCCTGTAATGGGATTTCTACAAATGCCATTATTACTTGAAGTGGTGTTCACATTCTTTCTCTGCTGGCAAAACATAGTGATCCCGTGACCACTCAGCAGCATGGTTAGGGGCTTGTGCAAGGATTGCTGAAAACCTTGCTGGCAACACTGGAGGTGAAGTCATTTCCTATTAATCTGATTATTTAAAAGGGTTCTGATTCCATCCAAAGCCATTGCTGTAACAAAAGCTTTGTCTGTGTTACCTCCTTACCTACCTTACTACTGCCCAACATGGTACAATGACACAGCTAAATAGCTGCCTCCATGCAAAACCTGCAGGGAGATGGAACGGTGTAATTTTGTCTCCCTGCAAAGTGAAGATGGACTTCAGGTAAATAATGGAGAGTTTAATCTACCCTTGCAACAGTGAAGGAAAAATGAAAATGGCAGTGATAGTACCCTTAAGCTGGGCACATACACTCAAGAGGAAAACAGACATTTTTCTACTCTATGCCATACAGTACAAAGGAACAACGATTTTAGCTGAGCAAATGTTTGGGAAGAGCACCCAGGTTAGCTCTTGCAGCTCTTCATTAAGTCAGGATAGAAAACATGAGAAGAAGTCCTTAGGGAGAAAGGCTAGTTTGTAGCTCCACTGGCTTAACATTCCAAAATTCAATTGCTTCATCTTGACTGGAGTTTTGAACTCAAGCTAACCTCTAAATCCAAGTCTAGACATGGCTGTCAATTTACCTTTACATTTAGAGGCCAGGGACCAATTTGGTGCCCTCATGGCCTGAATAATTTGCTATGTGCACATCTGGGCATTGCCCTTCCCATGTGAGGAAAGTTCATTGGGAACTGAAGAATGCACAGGATTGTTTTGACTGAAAAATGCCAAGTAGGAAATACCAGCATTTTCCCTCTCTAGTTTGGAGTTCATAAAATGTTCTTGACAAAGAGTTCATGACCGTAACAGCCGGAGAGGTATTAAGCAACAGTTAAGTGCTTAATCAGCTTGTATTTCCCTAATGCTCAGGTGACTATTGGGAAAATTACAATAAAACAAATGCACTGGAAAATAACTCCTCCTTTGCTAAATGATTTCTTATTCCAAGTTTGCATTTTTGTTAGTCTGCTTCCTTAGATATTTTTTACTTTTTCACCCATCCCTTGCTGCTCTTGCATAGTGTGTGTTGAGAATTCCTCCACTAAAAGGCCAAAATACCTCTTTCAGTTGTGACCTCCTCAGCTAGAGATTGAGGTATTGGATTCTATGCTGTTCTCTGATGTGCTTATCCTTTGAGTGCAGGTGGAGGCAGGTCTTAAACATCTGGCAAAAATGATGCCTCCACACAGAGGGGTTTCGTGTCTCAGTTTGCCACATTGACTGCTGCCCTATTCAGGTGTTTAAAAAAAAGTAAATTTTGGGAAATACTGTAAGTTGTTGCACAAATGAAATTCTTGTGTTGCAGTCAGATCACTGTGCTTCAAGCATAGGAGGAAGAGAATAGAATTATGCTGTTTCACCTCCCAACAAAATCCAGAGACTGCCACAAGTTTCTTGGCAGTGACTGCAGAATGTTGTTTCTACTCTAATGCTGTTCTTGAGAACACTTGAAGGAAAACAGGGTTGTAATTCTGACAGGAGTCATTCTCTTTGCCACCTACTCCAAATGCACAAGTCGTGTGTTTATTTAACCAGAACGCAAAGGCTGAAGAGAAGGTTTCTGTGCTTTCTTAGGCTATTTTCTTGCCCTGTAATGAGGAGTGGTGATTTCTTTTGGTAACTCTTTGGGGCCTGAGGGAGGGAATTGGTCATGCAGTTTCAGATGTGGACTTCAGAACAGGATTTCCTCAGTCTGTCTGGAGTGCAGCTTTGGCTTTGAAAGTACGGAACTGCTGGTGAGACTCACTGAGAACTGAGTCAGCAGGAAAATTCTGAAATTCTGCCTCTGAAAATTCACTGAATGAGGGCTCTGTGAGACTCCTGGTTTTGAAAGTGATAGTCTGATGGGCACTGCCTGTTCCCTCTCCCCAGCAGAGCTTTGCTCACAGCAGCCTGGCAGTCTGAGGTCACAGTGGGTGGGCACAGACCCCTATGCTGAGTAGCCCTGGGCACCTGCAGATGGAGGAGGGCCATTGGTTATTTCGTGGACTTCTTAAACAGTGTTGCAGGAGCTGGGACTGGGTGTGAATATGTGACTGTATCCTGCTGTTTGTTTTACACAAGTCTCCGCAGGTCATGGGTCCCATAAAGAAGAGGGTTCTGTTCCCTGACACCTCCCCAGTGTTTGCTGTCACTCACTCTGTGGGCAGCTGGATACAAAGCCATTGGGTGGCTTTACTGGTAGTACAGAACCTGGGCTGCTGGGGAATAAGCAGGCATATGGTGGTACTTGCTGCTGAATATTTTGTCCACGTTGCAGTAACTGTGTGAGAGGGCAGTGGGTTGACCTGTTGGAGATTTGGGTTTGCAGAACACATGACAGGCAGAAATAGGCAAACTTAGTTGTGCTGCTGCTTTGGCAAACAATTAAAAATGCTTTCCTTTGCCTGCTTTCTCTCAATACAATAGGGAAGAATTTGTTGAAGCCTACGTGAATTACATCTTCAACCTCTCCATTCATGAGTGGTACACGGCCTTTTCTACTGGCTTCCTCAAAGTGTGTGGTGGGAAAGTCCTGGAACTCTTCCAGCCCACAGAGCTCAGGGCCATGATAGTTGGAAACAGTAACTACAACTGGGAGGAACTGGAGGAGGTAAAGCTTCCCTCTTGTTTTTTTTTTTCTTTTCCTCAAGTACCAGGATTGTGCAGTTGTATGAGGTGGGCACTAGGCTGTGTCATGAGTTGTGATAAGCCACAGATGTCTTTTCTTTTTTCCTTTATGCTCCTTGTACACCTTGCTGTCATTCACATAAAAAATTGCTTACTAGGCTGTCCTGCTACTGATAAAGCTCAGGGAGGAAATTCCAGATGAGGAAGGATGGGGAGGAGGACTTCATCTGCTGGTTTTAGGGATGAAACCTGAGACTGAAGGGAAGACACAAAGTCAGTCTTTACCTACAGTGAAACTCCATTGCACAGGGGCAAAAAGTGCACAGCCAAGGGTTCAAAGGGGAGTCTGGACTCCAAGTAAGGGTTGTATCCTCTCTAAATGCATAGATGAGTGAGTTACTCACTCTGTCTCAGCTTCAGCAGTAAAAGTGGCTGTGCAAGTGCAGAACTCGTGATCCTGTTTGTGAATTCAGCCTGTGAACAGGCACTCCTGGATTCCTCATGACACCTGTAATTAGCTAAACAGCAGAAGCTTAATGTCTGCCTTCCTTACATTACTAGGAGAACCCTTGTGGGGTCTTTGAGCAGTGCTATTGCCCATCACCCATCCTGGGTTCTGTTTCGAAACTGTCAGGCATCAATCTGATGTTGGATTATGTCGGATATTAGATCAGGTCTGGGTTCTGCTTAGTCTTTGCTTTCTGGTGCCAGCTGAAATGATGTGATGTTTTGGTTTTTAATAGAGTGCTGTCTATAAGGGAGACTACACTGCCACACACCCCACTGTGAGAATGTTTTGGGAGACCTTTCATGCATTTCCATTGGAAAAGAAGAAGAAATTTCTCTGTAAGTATCTTGCAGTGGTGTCTCTTGAATTGCAGACTCAGGTGGGAATGTTTGCAGAGCTTCATTGCATTAAGTGCTAGAGGGTGATACAGCATGAATCACTATCTCCTGAGTTATCTGATAGGCAGATCTGGTTTTTCCCCTCTATTGTGGGGTTGGGTTTTTTCCTTCTTTTTTGTTCATTTTTACCCTCAGAATCAGTGGGTGATACCTGCAGGGCAGGATCCAGTGCAGTCTCTTACAAGGTACGGGCAAGTTCCACCTAACATCGGGAAAACACCTCTTCCCTGTGGGGGTACAGAGCACTGGCAGAGTTACCCAGAGATGTTATGGCATCTCTGTACTTGGAAGTACTCAAAAGCTGGACACAGTCCTGGGCAGCTGGCTCTAGATGGCCTGCCTGAGTAGAGGGGGTTGACCCAGAGGTCCCTTCAAGCTTGGCCACTCTGTGATTCTGTGGCTGCTGGAAAGATAAAGGCCAGTGTTTTTGTGTGAGATGCTTTCTTTTCCCAAAGAAACAATCAGCCAGTTGTCCTGCATCTTTGAGTTGGAAAAGTGGCTCAGCCAAAATGTGCATGCTGAAGTCAGCAGCTGGAGAGAGTGTCTCAGGAGTCCTGGTACCCAGCAGAGGCTTTGGTGGGTAACTCCCTGCTGTCCTCTCCCCAAACCACTGTATAGTGGGGACAGTCCACAAAGGGGTCTCAGGGGCAGAGGGACTGTGATGGGGAGCAGCAAGGAGGACTCCTGGCATCCAAGGTGCTGTGCCTGGGAAGAGTGGTAGGTGGGAGAGTGGGCTGGGCCCCCTCTCCACAGAGATGTGCCCCTGCCATGGGCATCAGAAACCTTGGCATTGCTCCTTTTCACCTGCCCAGGCATAAGGGAGAGATTTTAAGGGAAGGGTGTGCTGTGGTTGCTCGATTTACTCTTATGTGTACCCATCACCCACCCTGCTCTCCTGCAGCTCCTCTGTGAACCCTGCATGGAGTTCAGTTGGGGATTTGGCCCCTTGAGGCAGGGTCCCATGGCGCAGGTGGGGATGAAGTTTGCCCTCAGGTGCAGCCCTTGGTGGGAGGTCACCTGCCTGAGCTGTCCAACCTCTCCTCTCTGCTTCTCCCTAGTGTTTCTGACAGGCAGCGACCGCATTCCCATCTACGGCATGTCCAGCCTGCGCATCATCATCCAGTCCACCACCAGCGGAGAGCAGTACCTGCCCGTGGCACACACCTGCTACAACCTCCTGGACCTGCCCAAGTACAGCAGCAAGGAGATCCTCCATGCCCGGCTGGTGCAAGCCATTGATCACTATGAGGGCTTCAGCCTGGCCTGAGCATTGCAGGAGAGGCACAGACACTCGGGTATAGAGGAAGAAAACGATGGGCTTTGACTTTATTTTTGTAAGGGAATGGATCTGAACATTTTCTTGGGGAAAATATAAATAGTAATAATAATAGAGATGATGCAGTCTCAGCCTGATGCTGCCACTTTTTTGTGGGGCTTCAGCAGGGAGAGGCTATTGCTTTGAATTTCCTCATCTACTGAACAAAATCAGTTCAGTGGGTGTTTCTGTTGCTCTCCCTCCAACTGGACATCACTGCCTTCCAGGCAATTCCTTGTAGTTTGCTTTTATTGCCCCTATACACACATACAGTTACCTCTCCTTTTAATCCAGTTTAAATATTTTGATGTTCCTTGCATTTAGGTTATGGTGGAAACTGAGGATGAGTGATCTCCTTGAAAAGCTGTGATTTCTCCCCACCCTTTTTCCCTCCCTTTTTAAATGCAAGCTGGTTCTTGCTTGCTTGGAATGGAAATACCCCTTTTCCCCTTGATCCTTGGTGGATGGTACTGGGCTGGGACATCATTTGTGACCCCCAGAGCAGTGCATTAGTGATGCTCTGTCTTTTTGCACCAGGATGTCTCATGGAAAGTATGGTGGTTTAGCAGGGTTGGCTTGTTTTTCCTTGCTTGTCTTGAATTTCGTTTCCTAGCAATGACTTCTTAAAGAAGCCTGAGGGTCCTCTGGAGCAGGGTTTGTGTTCAGGCTTGTGGAGGGACAAACCCCACCTATAATAACAGGTTTCTCAAATTGCCTCTCTTGTGTTATATTTCTGTCCTGGCAAGTCTACAAACTACATGGGTGGGCTTTTCTGAGCCCTGTTTTTCCATTCAAACAGGCCTGTTATTCCAATACAAGGTGAGGTGGCTGCTTCTGCCACTGCCACCTTTCTCCAGAGGAGTCACATGTGTGTGTCTGTGCGTGTGCAGGGGTGTGTGAATGTATGAGGTGTCCAGTGTTCAGGTCAAAGAAAGGAGCATGAGATCCATGTCTGAGTGACATGTCTGAGCCCTCTGCTCAGAGACTGTTTTTATTTTGGCAGTTAGGGTTACATTATTTTGCTGTTTGAGAGCAGCCCCTTCACTTGACAGCTGTTATGCTGGGGGGACCTGAAGGACAATCTGGTTTAGACTGAAAATGTAGAAAAATCACTACCTAAATCAATCCTGTATGATTGGAGAGCCTTTATCTTTTCCCCCAGTCTTGCCACCCCTATTAAAGAAGTTTGAATGATTCTTCCCCCTCCCCACCCTGATTTTTCAGGTCATGATGTAAATCTCATTTTAAGCCTAGGGTGCTTTTGACATTGACTTGTTATTAGGACATAGTATTTATGCACCATGTTCAATAGACAGTATTGAACTTTGCACCTCGTAACAAAAGGTTTGAGGCTTCTGGGTTTTTGTTTTTGTTTTTTTTTTAAGACAAGCTGTGGGCTTCATGGAGAGCCCTCCAGCCTCTTTCTAATGCAGCATTGAAGATAAATATACAATTATATCAAATGTTTATTTTCGATGTGTGTGTACATAGTACAGTATTATGCAATAAATTTGATGTTTAATTCTGACAGTGGCTGCCTTCTCATGTTGGGAAGTAAAGGAGAGGCTGCTCCAGGTACCATCACTGCCTCTCCCCCTTGCCTTGCTGAACCTCTGAGGAGGTGGTAGAAGGGTGCTACTTTCCTCTGCCTTGGACCTGCTGCTGCAGAGCACCCAGGTCTCTCCCTTTATTGATTCCTTCTGTCAGATGCTGCCCCTGCCATCCTCACCTGGATTTGGCTTGGGTCCTGTTGCCAAGTGAGAAGCAAGGCAGGAGGCAGTGCCAGCCCCAAGGCACTTTGCTGTCTCCACCAACAGAGCAGGAGTGGTTTTATTTGCCTGTCCTGTCTCAGAGTCTAAGTCAAGCAAGTCCTCGGTGGAAGATCTGGGGATTGAGAGCAGATCCATTCCATTCCTCTGTTTCTCCTCCTTTCCTCCCACCTTGCAGGCAGCAGGGTGTGTGCAGTTGTGCCTTTCCTCATGGCAGTGAAGGCTTCCAAGACTTTTCCAGCCTGTGGCCTCTCGTGCCTGGTCCTGCAGACCCCTTGGCACAATGTCCCCATGTTGCCCTGTGTGTGCAGGAGCTGTGGCAGCAACACCAGAGAAGCTGTACTACCAGACACTTGCCCAGGGGGAGCATGTGGGTGTCTGTGGGGCCAGGATGCAGTTTGGTGGCTGAGAGACTCCCTTGGGCACCAGGGCCCATTCTCCTGGTTGCTCAGGGAATACCCACCACCTTACCCCAAAAAGGGCCCCATGAGGGAGTGCTCAGCACATAACCCCAGTATACTCTAAACAATACAATGTGTGCATATTACTGTGTGATCTGTATTGTGTAAGGTCTAGATGCTGTTGTGTAAGGGTATATAGAGCCTATATTTTGTATACAATGTACTGCATGTCTTGCATTATTGGAGAGAACTTGTATTACACACAATAGAGAGGTAAGTGTGTATACATTATATATATATATGCAAAATATGTGTATATACATATTTATACATCACATACACATTTCTTTTCCAGTAGCAGGTGTCAGCCATGTTCAGCTGAGGAGGAGGAGAAGGCAGCAGGGGCCAGGGCTGTTGTGCGAGCCCCTTGTGTATTGAGCTGAGCCACCCTTGGCAGCATCACACATGGAACAAAAACTGTCACCAAACACCTGCAGTCAAAATAGTTATATTTTTGTGTTTTATGGAAAATACAAAATGTACACATAATGGTTTTCAATTAATTTATGTTAAAAAGACTTCAAAAACTCAATTTAAACTCACTCACATAAATCAAGCCCAGAGTTGCTAAGGTGTCATTAGCTGGGGAATGCACTGGCTGCACGCGAGTGTTCTCTACTTGCAAAAAAGTAATTAAGCATTTTTTTCAGTCAGGCACCCACACCCCACTCTGGTACTGGTTTGTGCACTCCAGCCAACCTAAATATTTGCTGTACACCAAGTTACAGCTGTAGATGTACAACTGTAGATGTCAATCCACTCCCATCTCCAAGGACAAGAGATCTTTGCAAGTTTTCCATGAACCTTCCACCTGTGGAGCACCAAGACATGCACTAGGTGGAGGTGAGCTGGTCACATTTGACCCTTAGAGCCCATTTACCCATCTTGTACCCCAAGCAAAGGGCCTTCAGCACCACATGCCATGATGGTCAAAAGCAACAAAACCTTGGTGCTGCCCTGAAGGAGAGGCTCAGGAACGCCTGCTCAGCTATCAGCATGGCTTGCTCTCATTTTGCATAGGTGCTGCTTGTCCCTCTCCCTATGCTGATGTAGCTATTGCAAGCTACAACCATTAGAAAATTACACCAGACCCACTGTGCCCCACTTAGTCCCTCCCTTCTACCACCAGTAGGTTACTTTGTACTTCCCCAAGTATTGACATCACCACAAAATTGAATCGTGACTCAATCTGTAACAAGTTTGGTCCAGTTTGGGTGTTTTTTCCCATGAAGTGGTAAGGCAGAGGAGGGGTTCGTCTCAGCCAGCTAAGATTGGAGTGACTTCATTACTTCTTGCTTTAAAGAAAAATAAATGCTGAAGTGCATTTGAACACTATTGCAAAACCAATTACTTCCAGTAGGGCCAGAGTTTCATCCTCTGCACCTACAAAGAATAGTTTTCCAGTAATGGCACTCAGTTTTCCAGTAATGGCACTCTCAATTTATCATTTTATGGCTGGAAAACAGTTGTTTAATGCACTCTTTAATGTTTGCAAGAGGAAATCCACTGCAGAACTAGATCATTGCCCCATTTATCAGAACCACTGGGCTGTACCCAGTGACTGCTGTCACTTCCCCTCCCTTCCCCGTGCAAAACCACCAGGCACACAGTCCTGGCTTTGCTCATGCTCCTTGTGCCAACAGCACTTTTTGTAACACATGCAGGGGAGATTGCTGGAATCAGCGCTCCGTAAGTGCAGGCACTAGGATAAGGGTCTCTGCCCTTCAGGAACATGGCAGTATCCAGGGTGAGGAAGGCAGTGAGCCACCCTTTCTGCAGAGTTATCCCTCACTACAGGATTAGTGAATGCACCACTTGCTCCAGTTTTCAAATGCAAAATTGACCTCCCTATCTGCACATGAGCAAGCAAAGTTGTCCCCTCCTATGCCTTGGCTTAGAAAAACCAGTCTGCATCCAAATTCCAATAGCCAGAAAATGTGGGATCCCTTCCCCAAGAGATGGGAAACAAATAGTGAACCCAAAGTAAGATATAAAACAAGCTGAAATACAACTCCACACCCCATGTAGACGCCTGGCACCACCTGGCCCAAGCCTTGTGCCCAGCCTCTGGTGGCTGCGCCTCTGCATGGCTGCCCCAGTCAGCAAGGGGAACAGAGCAGCCCTGGGATGGCCCTGCTGTTTGATGGCCACCAGTGCAACCCCAGCACTGGGCCAGTGGCTGGCATGGCTCTGCAAACAGGCAGAACTTTGCATACAGGCACTGTCACAGAGTCCAACATAGCTCTCAGCTTGGCAGCAGTGAACCACTGATTTCCAAGTATCTCCAGAGAGGACTCCTCAGACTCAAGGATGTCTGGCAGCAAAGTGTCCCTCTGTAACTTGCACGCACCAGGAATAACAACCCATGTGTGAGCAAAATGATTAAAAGATAAGATGCTTTAATTTCACTGCCTTTATCATAAACATCCATTAACTGTTTACTCAGAAGTAAACAGAATAAAACCAAACGCAACTTGTAAGAATTACAAGTTTCCCCTCTAATCTTTAACTCCTGCAACCTTACTTTGTCCACAACCCGTTCATGGTCCTCATTTAGATAAGCCACAATGATTTATTGTACCACAGGGTGGTAACACACAGACGCAAGTGACTGAAACGGCCCCAGCGGATGGGAAGCCCAAGAGACCTCACTGCCATCCTAGAGGAGACAATTTGTTCTAGAAACATGGAAACAGGTTGTCTTATACTAAACAGCTTATTTATATCACATAAAGAACATTTTTATACAGTATTTCACACCTTTTAAAAAGCACAGTCTCGCATTTAATGTTCTCTGGTCAATAGTCATGATGTTGGCACAAACAAATCATCTAACAAAACACACAGTTGTCGCTTGGATTGATTTAGCGTGGTAGGGCAAATGTAATTCCTGGCTATTTGTGGTTAGTGGGAAGTCAAATCACCTGTGGGAGATACAAAGACAACGCTTTAGTGCTCAGGAGCCCTTCTCCTGGGCAGGCTTGGGAGAGGGGAGTCACAGCATCTGCAAACCCAGGACAAAGTTTGGCATTTGTACACATCCTTCCAGGACTGGAATTTTAAAATTCACTTCTCTCCAATAGTCTTTTCTAGCAGTTCCCTTCACAACTAGGCAGATGAAGTTTTGCTTCCTTTTTGCCATGGGGAAAGACTTGAACAGTTTAAAAAGAGCAATTGGTTAGGTGTGTTTTTTCTTTCTTTTAATGTACAATCTCAGTTAACAGGCTTTGTTACTCTTAGTTTTCAAAGTTCAAAAATATAAACTCTCTAAAGTGCATAACTGTACTTACATTTCATAGAAACTATCTGAAATTCTAGCAATATACCATGTAAACAGCTGTAACTAAGCATCAGAAAATGCTACAATCTCATCAGTTTAAAAATAAAATGGACTGTTCCCTACATACCATTTATCAAGATTTGTCAGGGGCAAAACCCAGCAAAACAGATAATTTATCAGTACACAGTGCAAACAGGCTTTTAAAAATAAGCAGAGAAAACACTCCTGGGAAGCCTTGGCCCACTGAAAAAATGCATGATTATGAAAAAGGGCAGAAATTGCTTCTCTCGTCCATTTAGAGGTGTCCAGGCTCAGACTCAGCAAAGCACTCCAAGCTTTACTCCATTGTCATTCAGCAAAATTCCAAGGATAGACCAGCTTGAGGCACATGCTCACCATCCAGGTTTTTGCTTTGTTGAACTGGGCTTGAACAATACAAAAATGAGCCACTGCTAAGGACCTTCTGGTAACTCAATATCCTTTCTCATGCCACACTTGTACTAGCAAAGTTACACTGCAGCCATTTTGGCTCAGCTGCCTTACCTAAAATAACTAGGAAGAACAGACTACGAGAGGAAGAGCCTGCACCAACAGGCTGAAGGACAAAGGCACAGCTCTGGTTTCCTGGACTGCCCTGTGTTGAGACAAGGGTTTACCTTGGTCAGGCTTCCCTTCCAGTCAAACACCTTCAAAAGCACTCTTTGATCCAATCCGTCAGCCCAGTTCACACCCCCAAAGGATCAGTTTTGCAGAGACAGAACCCCACATCTCTCAGGAGACGGAAACTCAGCACCTCTGAAAAGCCAAGTTCCAGGTCAGCACACAAGTCCTCTGGACTGTTTGGACATATGAAATTCAGTCTTTGCTGGTTTTATATAGAACAGGCAATTCTGCAATCAGTAAAAAAATCAAACCATCCTAAGTGCTTTCACGAACACACGTCACTGCCTTACCCATCAGGACTAGCAGTGGGAGATGGCTGCCTTTTGAAGTGGTCATGGCATCCTGAAGAGACCAAAACAGCAGCACTTTTGGCAAGAATTAACACATCACATATGGCAACTCAAATACAACTATTTGTGAGCCCACATGCCCATAATAAAGAGGGAAGGAGGAGGAGCTGTTCTGGGAGTCCTCTTGGCTCCTCTGGAGTGACGTGCAGGATGCCTGGCTACGACTGGCACTGGCTTCTGCGCACTGGCAAGGATTCCCTGGGGAGCTAAAGAGAGTACTATGGAAGTGCTCTCCCTAGGACATCAGGGTCAAGCCCTGGCTTGGGGCAGACCAAGGGAGCACTCAAGCCTCTCGAGGGGGAGAGGGAGCCTAGGTGGCCCAGGACTGCAGAACTGTGAGCCCTCACCAACTCTGCCTTTCCTTCAAGAAGTATGTTTGACATGAGCACCTGAACCAGGTGTCCCAGGACTTTTTTCTTTTCTGAAAGTCATAAGCAAATTTGAAAACACTAAACTGCCAAAACTTGCACCCATGACACAGGCACCTTCCAGAGACAGAACATGGCTCCGGGCTCTCAGTTCCCTGCAGTATTCTCTGCACTGCTACACACTGGGAAGAAGATGGGGCACACTGGTGCCCCCATCACCGTATTGCTGCTGCAGCCCACACAGTGGTGATGTATATAAAAGAACAATATTGAGGCTAATGAGTATGTGGGACACCCACGTGGACTGCTCAGCTTAAACTCAGGTGTTTGCATCAGATGATGAAGCACATGTACTAAAGGGGTGAGTCTTCCAGATACTTTACCACAGGTATTTAACCAACTACCAAAAACCCAAGGGATTCTGACTTAAAGCTTTTAAAACCTCTTCTCTTCCCTGTTGCCCAATCATGGTCATAATGTCCCAGTATCACCTTCCAAGTGAAACAAGCAGGCAAGAACCTTCCTGCATGGCTCATTTTCTTTACTATCCCAAATAGATGTAGGTACTTCCTTCTACTTCAATTGAATCGGCCATCAAAACAGTGAGAAGAAAACCCAACTCAAGCCTGGGCAAAACTGCAACTCACACCACCTCTGGGTGATGATCAGGAGATTCTGATAGCATTTCTCCAGAGCAACAGAAGATGCTGGACTAGAAACAGGTCAAAAGTCTGAGCAAATCTTCACTTCAAGCTACAAGAGAACAGTCTTGGCGCTACCTGACCTTCACATGAGATCAGTCAGGGTGCTTGCCTGTAAACTAAGGTAGAAGCTGTTTGATGATTTCATTACTATTCATCCTACTTTGCCTCTTGCTATAACAGCCTGGGAAAAAAAGAATTGTATGTCTGGCTTTGATATTCTAAATATTACAGGATCTGTAAGCAAATCAATACAGAAGGATCCTTTCAGTGCAGTCACTGAGTGCAGTGTCATGTCTCCTACACTGGCAAACTCCATTGTGGGCATCAGGCCTGGAGAAAGAGTGAGCAACAGTGAGTGTAGACAGTGATGGAAATCCACCTTTCCTCCCTCTCCCACCTCCGGGAATGGCCCTTCAGTTCCCAGGGAGCTTCTCAGATCTCCCCAGTCAGGCTCCCGTTGCATCCACTTCATGCATTTGTCCATTTGGTGCTCTCTCCTCTTTGTTTATTGGCAAAAACAATCTCCTCCTTTACATGATCTTGGAGCTAATATCTCTTTTACTGATCAAGACTTCCAGCAGCCTCAGCTTGGCCTTAATCTGCTTGTATTCATTGTATTCTTCAGCCATGGGAGTGCGGTCTTCTTTCTGCACATTCCTAGTGGGAGTGAAAGCAGATCATGAAAATTTCTGTAACAGGAATGTCCTCCCTCAGCAGCCTCCCTCTGTCCCCGAAGAAGACCTACAAAGCAGCTCCTCTCCTCTACTCCTCATCAGGGAACAAGACCATAACTTTTATCCTTTCATAAGAAGAAACCAAAACAAGAGACAAACTGCTCCAACCTAGTGTGAGACATTTGTGTATTGAAGTTGAACATAATCCCGCAGTTTCAAATGCAAAACCTTATTTGAAATCACCAGCCTCTACACAACAGCTGAAAAACATTTCAGGAGCCATCTGAGTGTCAGCCTGCTAGCATGGCAAAATAAAATACAGCCTCCCCTGGCTTGGCACCAGAGCACTTGCAGAACAGGCACACTTCTGAAAAGGATTGATGGTATCTGATCAGACTGCTCTCAGCTTACATGAAAACTTAAAGTTTTCAGTGATTTTACAAAAACTTTTAAGGATGATGTCCTGGTAGCAAGAAATAAGATCATTTAAGAGTGTAAATATATGAAAACATTCTATTAGCTCATTAATGAGGGACATTTTCTGAAAATAATAAAACTAGCTACACAAAAATATTTGTTAAATTAGTATCTGAATAACCCACAAACAAGCAAGAATAGGACAGAAATCTAAACATGTATCATTCAGAAAAAATCTATTTATTTTATCACCAAATAACTCTTCCACCATTCCTGTCAGCTGTGCTAGAAGCAGCTGGATTTTTCAGAATCCGTACTTTTGCTTCCCTCTGCTTGTCCTAAGACAAAGTTTTCAAAGAGGCCAAGGCCCCTGAAGTTCTTTGGCCTCTATGGGTGTGTCTGTGTGTGTGTGTGCAGGGGGAAGTACTTAATTTTAATGGGCAACACTAGAATGAATGTGGATAAAGCAATGACAAATATTGTGAAGAAGAAATACATAACAGTGAAATCAGGTAACTTTCCATATTTGGAGCTCTTTGTAGATGTGAAACAGACTAAAAAGTAGCTGAAGAACAGGGAAGCAGCTGAGAAATTATTACCTGCCATTTTGTCGGAAAAAATTATCTTCAAAGTCTCTCAATTTTTTTCTGATCCGCTTTTTCTCTTCCCTGACTTCTTGGAGCTGCTCTAACAGTTCAGGGCTGTTGGGTTGAAAGATAAATAATATTATACATATGTACACAATTATAACAGGAAACATACAGTAAACCTACAAATGTATAGTTGTAGGTATGTCAAGGAATGGAGCTGCTCCTGCGAGCTCTGGTAACCTGATCTTGAAATAAAAAGCTCTCCACATGTAGCTTAGCAAAATGATCATACACTTAAGCTGAAGCCCCTAAGGAGGTCAAGTGTACATTTCACAAGGCACCATTAACTTCTATGAAACGTTAAGTGCTAAAAGTGAGTTGGGTTTGGTGACTTTTATAGAATCAAGATTCAACGGTCATAAACTGAAGGCTACAACCTACATGTGTTTGCATCAGACTTAGCTACTTGAAACTAGCAAAGCTAGTTCCACTTCACCTCTCCAAACCCTGAAAAATGTTGCAGAGTACAGGGTTTTCATGATAAAGGCTTGCCACTGGTGAAGTGGAGCTATTATTTAGTGCTGGGACCCAAAGATGCTGAAGTCAAGTATCAGTATCAGGACAAGGCAGTTTCTTCCCAAACTCTTTCCTATGAGAGTCTACTGCATTTAAAAATAAAGCACAAAAACTTCTGACTCAGATCATAAATGCAAAAAAGTCTAGACACTTTTCAGACAAATAAAATGCTATCTTAGCAAGAAATAACTTTTTGAAGTTGCCTGTGAATTTAACATACATGGATGCTTCATGGAGATTTGAAAGCCCCATATCCTGATTGCTCCTAGATGGTATCTTATCATCCACCGGGGAAACAAAGCCGTCAGCATCATCTTCCAATTGATCCAAGAAGCTACGTACGCTGAAATCTGTTTTTATGGTGATTGTGAAATCTGGCTTCACATTGCTGTCCTCCTCGGACCCCTCCTCTTCCTCCTACACACAGGGACAGAGCACCCCCAAACAGAACAGGTTATTGCTTCCCTTCTCAGAAACAGGATATGCCTTTCACCACATGCACTGGGGAACACGTATGAAAAGAAGTGGATAGGCAGAGCAAACACTTTAATTGCCAAGCAATACACAGGACACCAGAAGACCATCAGTACGACAGCCTGTACCCAAAGCACAACAGAGAAACTGCAACCACCAACTCAGACTGGTTAAGGAGAGCCAGGGCAAAACAACTGAGTAAAAAAAATATCTGGGGTTCTTAGCAACCTGTTGCTTTGTTTAATTTATGTATTCTGATGTAAATCAACCCACTTAGTCATTATGCTTGCTGTCTAAAGCACACCGGCCATACTCTGCATTTCCCCACAAACATGCCTGGCAGCATAAAGATTTTCAGGTTAAAATATGGAATATTCTCTCAATAACTTGCAGCTCAACAGCTCTCTCTAATGGCTGAATCCAAGACCTCAAATGTTCGTACAGTGATACCAGTGAGCTCAGGTCAGTTTTATGATTACCCAAATGTGGGATATGATTGACTGTAAAAGGACTGCTGTTGCTAACATGTTCTTGACATCAGCTCTGACCATTTAGCTGGAATACACTAAAAATGGGAGTAGAAACCTCTTAAGTCTAAACTCTGCACAGTGAAATTTCTGATTTCCCCAAATCACACTGAAGAATTGGTTGTGTTCCAATTTTTTCCAAAATGTATAGGAGACATGAGATCTGTAAGTCCCTGCTGCACTGGGTATTCAGCAATTGACAGTGTTCTCAAATGTAGGGCTTATTCTGTGACACTGTCCTGAAATGATTTTCATTATCAGGGAACAGGGTCCTGCCTGCTATGTGCAGACATTTCTAGAAGGCAGTTTTCAAACTTAGTAAAAAGAATGAGGCATGAGCATTAGAGAAAGGCAGTAAATGCCAGCATGGGCAGTAAACTTCTTAAATATGTATGCATGTATTATGTGTATATATGTATTTACTTTACAGCCATGTAACTCTGGCTAGGAAGGTTCTAAGCACATGCATATCTTTAAAAGCTTTTAAGAGCTAATATCACTGAAGTCTTCAAAACAAAAATATATTGTTAGTACTAGGATCAAAAGAAGACATTTTCTTTATTTTTTTGTGTGATTCCTTGTGAATAGTTCAATTACTCGTAAGAGATTGTCCCTATATTTCAAGCAAAAATGGAGAAAGTAACACTAGGACCTGGCCTAGTCCCCGTTACATCTTCAAAGTCAATGCTTTATAAATGCATACATTTAAATTAAATCATAGTTTGCCCAGAGTTTTCTTTTTAATTTAAAGCTCTAGGCCGTGATAATGCATTTGAAAGCCATAAGCTGAGAATTAAAACCAAGACTGAGGCTTGAGGATGAAATAAACATTAGATGGGGACAAGTTTTGAGTAGCAGTAATAATAAAAGACATAGAGAAGTTTGAATGCATCTTAGGAAAATCTGCAGGGAACTTATGAAAGTTAAAGCAGTATGTAGCATATGATAAGACCCATTTCTCCAGACACAAATTGTATAGTCTAAACAGAAAGCACAAACCGCAGTCACATACTGTCCTTAAATCCTGCAAACAACTCCAGGCTGAACTGGGGAGGGGAGATTGTCCATTTACCAGTCCCCAAACATGCTCTCCTGTCAGGACAGGTAAGGACAACCAGGGCTGCAGCAGGAGAATACGAGTCCTGCTGTGGTATGGAGGAGGATTTGCTAAGTCAATCTAAGCAGCAAAACCAGTACACTTTGTTTTAGAAGAATCTCTCTGGCACCAAAGGAGGAGTTCCCATGCCCTTTCCTGGGAGAGCTTCTGGAAAGAAAGTAAAGGGACAATTTTCATAAGCAGAGTGACAAATTGCTTCTGAGGATAGATGCAAGGTCTCTTGCCCACAGATGCCCATGAGCCTGTCTTGCCTCACTCCAGGGCACCAGTGTGCTGCCCAAACCAGCAAGCTCAGGAGCCCATGGGAGGAAGAGAAACTGTAGAAATTTCATTTGTTTAGACCTCAAAGCCAAAACACTGCATCTGGCTGTCACATTTTGCTGTTAAAAATAAGAGAGCGAATTAAAAGGATTCTGAGCAAGAACTTGAACAAAAATGGCCATCTAAGGCCTTCCCTTTGAACAAGTCTCACATTATTTTAAACCTGCACTAGCATTTACACCTTGAACCAGAATGATCTCCATTGACTAGATCCATTTAGTGTGCGCCTGGATGGGATCTTTAGGTAATCATGAAGCATTCCAGCATTACAAATACAAAAAACCCACAGAGTACTCTATCACTGGAACTCATAGAAAGCAACAATCCCAAAGATTTTTTTCAACACAACATTCAAGATATTGTATAAAAATGTTTGGTAAGGCTTCATCTCAAAACATCTTTCAAGCTTTTAACCAACTTTCCAAAATGCTTCAAAAAACCCCAACTAGTCAACCAAAAACCCCCAACAATCCAGCACTGTCAGAGGTATGTCAAATAGTGTTCAGCCCTTAGTGGACCCATGCAGGGACTGTTTTGGGGGCTTTTGCCAAATTCCTCTCTTTACTTATGAGTGTAGTTCAGTACAAAGCTGTCAGGTGTAGCTTCACAGGGCCCCATTTAAGTGTTAGTTGGCATGTAAGTGCTAACAAGTTTAAGGCTGTCAACCCTGATCTTCAGTCAGAAACCTCTCTGGGTTTGTATCCCTTGCAGGACACTGCTGAGCTGGTTTGATGCTGCCCTGGCACAGCACTAGCTATGCTGGCAATCAGAGATCACCATAACTGACAGCTGAAGTTTAGACTGTGGGTGCAGGAATAGGTCAAAAACAAAGGACACACTAAAAGAAGAAACAGAAGCAAACAAAAATACTCCCCACCAGAGATCTGATCCAGTGGTTATCTAGAAAATACTAAGAAGTTAAGTGATTATTAACCAGACTCCAAACAGCAGCTCAACATCTTCAGTCTGAAATCTGGTATCAATGAATAAGTGCCTTGAATAGTCCACTAATATACAATCTACTGTAACTGCCTAGTAGTCAAATCACCTTCGATGCCTAAGTGTGCAGGACCTACACTATAAGCCAACCTCTGGCTGGATAACAGATGAATGACCCAAATGTGCTGAAGCACTTTTTTCCCCTGTTACATTGCAAGGGTAACAAAAGTAATCCAAGGCACAGCCCTATGCTCTGTGTCCTGGCCAGCTGTTGGACTTCACTCCTCAGGGGAAGGTCCAATATCGTAGCAATCTTCATCATCTAGAATTATTACACCACAGCAGCATGAGAAGAAACACAACAATCCTGCCATCCAAAGGACCAAGATTAACTAGCAGAACCAAGGTGTTCTTACTTCCATCCTCGCGTGAGTTAGCTAGAAATACCCTTCACGAGGTGGTGACACAGAGCCTAGACAAAATAAGCATGTGAATGGGAGTAGGTAAGGATCCTGTAAGTGCCCTGGTTGGCTCCACGTGCCAGTGTTAGTTTTGTGAGAGCTCATTCCTGCCACGGTGCTCTATGCAAGCCAAAGAGTTTTGGAGTGAGAGAAACTACTGCAAAACAAGTTAGTGTCATTAAAAAGAAAGGAGGAAAGCAAGGAAAAAAGCAAGGTACAAGGGTAATTGTGAATTTTATTTTTTCAAAGCAAAATAAAATCTATTATATGCAGATGGAAGGGGAAGGGAAAGGATAGGGAAGAACGCAAAGCCAAGGAAACACTGCAGTCTTATCTACAACAAGGGAATAATTTGATCAGAATTGGCAAGGCTTAAAGCAGCTACTGATTTTTCAGGAGGACACTGCAAAAAAACCAACACTGATTTAAAAAAAAAAATCATTCTCTTTCATTGGTTTAAGGGGGAAATTGATGCAAACTGAGCAATTAGTTAGCAGCTGGATGTCTTCACCTTTATTTCCTTGAAGAAGGAAGCTGTTTCGCCCTCGATAATTGGCTGCAGCAAAGGGCTTCTCCGCTTGCTGGAGGGGGAACCCTGTGACAGGTGTTAACAAGTATGTTACATTGTGAACCCCTTTCTCCTCCACCACCTGCTCTCAGCTCATTCTCACCCACACATTCACTCTCAGTTCATTGCTGGACCACCAGGAGAAATCTGTTTCTCAAATTACAAACACATTCCTGGCAAACCCCTTGAACCTTAGGCTGTTTTCTTTCAGGATGTTGCTTAGCAAAGGACATCTCTCCAATCTCCTTTAATAGAGAAGCTTGGATGCTACAATACTAGTTGGGCAGTAAGTACAAAGTGAAGGCTGCAAGAAAACAATCCCCAGCCCAAAGCCCATACACACACACAGAGCATTTGGCTGGCTCTCCAGAGCTACAGGGTAAGCTCAGCAAGACTTTTCAGACTTGCTTTCCAGGAGCCTGATTTTCCACTGAAGTGCCTAATGATGTAAAGATTGATTTTCAAATCCATCCTGACTCTGTATGAGCCTCTCACTGATCTCACTCAAGGGGGCTGGGTAGAGCCAGTCTCATCAATCCTCTAATAGCCACGGTGAAATTTGTTTTGTGTCTAAGCAGCACCTGAGCTCTTTTGAGAGCTTTGTGTCAAACTGCCCATGGCATACCCACATGGCATCTTCCTTCTTAATTGCCAGCACTGTCTTCACAGCACACATTTTGAGGACTATTCTGCATATTCAAAGAGGAATAGCTTTTTATTTTGTTTTAAATAAAGGACCAGGACCACCTCCAACTATTTGCAGAAAAAAGCCTTACTTCTCAGTGTGACTGCACTGAGTAAAGCTGCCAGTCTGTTCACTTCACTGGCAGTCTACGCAAAGTGGGCAGGACATAAGCACTGCTTGGGAACAGCAAAAAAAGTAAAGGTTCATACATGACAGAGTAAACAGGAACCATGATAAAAGAATTCTCTTTCCATAGAAAGGCTCAAAGTATTCTGTGTGGGTTTTCTGGATCAATTGTTTTTGAAAAAGTAGCCTACACAAGTTGTCTAAAATGACAGTGAATTGGCTCCCTAGAGGGTATGTTGGATTCCTTGCTGGTGGCTCTGTCTCCTTGCCAAAGCACCACCTTGAGGGAGGCAATATCTACCCCTTGCAGGATCTCTTTAATACAAATTAAGCATTAGAAGACTGCTGGGTCTTTCAGCCAAGGACACTGGTATCTCCTGCGGGATCTACCCAGGTCTGTGTTCCTGACATACAATCCTGCACGACCAAGCAGCACAAAAGATCTACAGCTCAGCATGGGTTGGTATGGAAGGGGAAGTGAGGCTGTAGCTAAACAGAAGATGATGAAGTAACAGCAGCAGCCCAATGGAAAGAGAAGAAACAACAAAAAGTGAGATGTCTCCCATGGCTCGTAGGTAGGCACTTAGAGACCCTTGACCAGCTTTGCCCTACTTCAGTATAAGGTGTGTCATTGATTCATTCATTTGCTTGATCTCTGAGTGATGTGGGAAGTTAGGACTTCATCTCAGTGACTGTGTTGTATGCAAAAGTGTGGTGGTTCCTGCTTCCTCAGCCTGAAACCAAAGAAACAGCCTCCAGAAGAATACTCTACTCACAATGATAGGGATGGTGTTGGCTCTGGAGAGGATCTGTTTGACCAAGCGATACCTATCATACAATGGTTTCATTACTTGACGTTCATTTTTGGTAACCTGAAAGGGAAAAACAAGAGAGATCCATGAATCCTGCAGCAGATACTCCACTCTGTAACTCACATGCCTGTGATCACCATTAGTATGAGGGGGCTTGAAGGGAACTGTATGGAGACAACAGCAGAGCAGCATTAGCCCTGAAACCAGTAATGTGAGTGCTCATGTACTCATTGCATCTCCTGTGCCCAGTGCCAGCTGAAGCTGTGGTGGAGTGTCTTGTAAAGGTGGCTGTAAGGACAGGTGGTTTAAATGATCAACTGGGTATCACATGACCCACAGAGGCAACAGGCTGTGTTTCCAATCACTTGTACCACTGGAAGCACAAGATGAGGTTTCCCATCCTTATTCCTGTGGCTGGGCCCTCAGAGACTGTGTTTATGACCCAGGAAAAGAGAAAGGAGCTGCAGTGATTGGAAACTGCAACGTAAGGAGACTTTCCTCAAGCAGGTTAAACTACAGATTTCATAAAAGCTGACTTTCTGGCTCTGTTATTCCTCCTAATTTCCTGTCCAAGCCAGCAGTTTTTCACCTTTTTAACCCCCCAGCCTTGCCCTCCACACCTCCTTCCAGCCACCTTGCTCAAGAGAAGTTATCACAGAGCTGAGAAAGGATGAAGACGCCAGGGCTGTGTGGGATAAAGAAGACAGAACAGTGCTGTAATCCCACTTCAGGTGTTCCTATATTGTTCTATCCTTAACTCCATTCCTATCTGCCTGTTGTGCTCCCTCCTCAGTTTGAGAGAATTACAAACAGAGTATTCATTTCTGGTTTTCTTTCAGGTTTAAGCTAAGCAAAAAAATGCCAGTAGTATTGACAGGGCAGAAGGGAAGACCTAACAGACAGTAGCTAGTATGGGAAAGCAAAGGTCTGTCCAACTATGCACTATTTGTGAAGAAGCTGGGTTTTATTTCTTCAGTGCTGTGTTACAGCAGGGTTAGAAAACAAATGAACAAAACCCTCAGCAGAACTTGATCATCATTCAGGACTGTCTGACCCACATCCAATGA
This sequence comes from Sakesphorus luctuosus, assembly GCA_013396695.1. Classification (NCBI taxonomy): domain Eukaryota; kingdom Metazoa; phylum Chordata; class Aves; order Passeriformes; family Thamnophilidae; genus Sakesphorus; species Sakesphorus luctuosus. Next base: position 265,425 of record VWZD01010093.1, on the reverse strand, counting down.
TGAGTATCCTTCCATTAGATCTTTTAGATCTAATGTCTAACTTTAGATTATAAAGCTCTTATGGGGAAGCTTTAACTGATGTCATGTCTATCTTCCTCAAGGTTTTCTACTGCTGCTAATCACCAGAGCACCTGAACAACTGCCACGTAAAAATCACCACTGACAAGGTAACCCCTGGGGAGCTTTGTGCGGTCTCTCTTTCTACAACAGAAATAGGAGGAAAGAATATACAGTTTGAGATGAAGAGGACATTTTAAAGTGAACTGCCTTTTATTTTATCTGCAGTTGACTTTTCACTGGAGTAAGCTTTCTAAAGCTTTCACATCCTCCCTCCAGAGCAGGAGAGGGTGTTGGTTTGCAAGGGGCAGAAGGGCTGTAAGTATTGTCAGGAGTGTGACGGCAGGGTTGAACTCAGAATCTGGAGGTAGCATCTTCCTCCTGATAACCAAGCCTGCTTTCTGTGCTGGGGGCAGACAAATAGGGAGAAAAAAGAAGGAAGATCTTTTCATTGCTTTCTTTGTTCAACACAAACATGCTCAAGCCTGATAAGGGGCACCCAGATGGGCAGTCTGAGCTCTAAGATCTGAATGACCCACACCTCCAAAGCACAGCAGGGCTCTGATACCTGACAGCCTCAAGCTGCCTGTTCGTTGAATAAGCAGCTCACATCGATTACAGGGATGTGAGCAGCACCAAACAATTCATTTAGCCTTCTTTGTTCTGGGTTTTGCACTGATGTGGCTGTGCTCAATTGCACAAGCTAGCGAGTTGCCTCCATTTTTTGGACACTTCTCTGTAACAAATCAAGAATACAACTGGAGAAACTGGGTAGCCTAAATATATATATAGTATTATTCCTAGCTTTACTAGATTAGCAGTTAGTAGAACAGGAGGTACAGCACTACTGTTCACTCAGACAGCCACTGTCACTTAAAAAACTCCAACACTAAGACTATGCTAAGGCTCATGCTGAGGCTCAGAACCAAGCCTTCAGGTAATAACATTTCAAAGTTGATAAACAGTACTGTTCCCTACAGAAAAATAAACAGAAGCCTTGGAATGAACAAAAAATCCTTAGGTATATTGACGAATGGAAAAGATAAGCAACATGCTTCATTGTCTGAATATCAGTATGGAGGAACAACACAGAGAATTAATTCAGGCATTGGAAGTTAAGTGTATGAAGTCTGAGACTTACACCAGCAAACTTAACAGAAAGCAGATTCTGAAAGTAAACGTTTAGCACATGGGCAAACTGTTCCATTAGGTAAACATAAGTAAGACCAGCAATGCCTGAGTATATTTTGGGAGAACATCAAAATTCAGAGACTGTTGGAATAACGGCGCCTTTGATACAGCTCTGGGGCACACTCCACATGGCAAAAGAGCAGCAGCTGAGGAACAGATCATTTCTTCCATTGTTAGAGCAGCTCAAGAATTTCTGCAGAGACAGACTTTTGGCTTAACAAAAACAGTTCAGTTCCACCTCTACAGGTTCACGTATCACTGGTGCAGAAAGACCCAGTTGCACAATAAATCTGAGCTCCATTGTTTTTCTTGTTTAGTCAAATATCTTTAAGACAAAAAAAAGTTGGCTGCACTACCCCCATTCTCCTCAAATTCTCAGTACTTTTCCACTGCTGCACTGCCAGGAGCTGGGAACAGCAAAAGCTGATCAGCTACAGTCTTCCTTGCCATGCAGTTCAGTGTTGCTAGGTATAGACTGCTTACTTAAAACCCAACAAAGTAAAAAGCAGTAGTGTAAATGAAGCAAGGGAAAGAGAAGGGGGAAGAAAAGGTGTGCTGACAAGCTAGGCTCTGGGCTTGTTTTCTTTTTAAACTGATTTAAGTGAGCTTACTTTAGAAGGATGCCATCTGTTGATTTATACCATTGTAAAAACAGCAAAAGCAGAGTTGGTCTCATGGAGAAGACAGGAAAGGTTAAATGAATTCCCTTGTGCTTCCCTTCTATTTTACACAAGGATAAATCTGTATATCCTCTCATATAACTATGCCATTTTCAGTTGCTAGTATATGTGACTGTACAATATTAGACCTTCACGGAGGCATTTAAATAAATTAGTGAGACTTTTCTAAAACAATGGATAAAGAAGAAAATAATTCAGAAGCAAAAGGAAGGAAAAGATCAGGAATCCTGTGCAGCAGCAGAATGACAGATTTGTCAGCTGCACTAATCAAGTACTCCTTATAAGCAGTAATTTGCTGCTCCCAAGCCACTGCTCAAAGGATTAGCACCACTCTGAAATTAAGTTACTTTACCTATACAGCTGGTAGCAAAGATTAGAACGTCATCACTGAAAGAGAAGGAAGGACTCACAGAAAGCCAACTTGGTGGCCTGGAAGCCACTGTGCTTCTCCACAGATCAACATGACACAATACTTAAGTCTCTGTCTTCACAAATAATTTGCCTTTGTTAAGATCAAATGTACAAAAAACCTCATGCCATTCTCTTCCTCTGGTACATGGATAAAACCCACCTGTTTCTCAGGAGTAGAATCAAAACTTCTGTCAGCTTAAGCTGTGATGCTGAGGAGACAGACTTCATCAGGAAGCACCTTTTAGCACAAGAGGGTGTGCAAACAGCAAGGTGTCAGGTGAAATATTCTGCAGCTTCTCTAAGAAGGTGCAGTATATACATGTGCCTTCCCAGTTAATACCAGAAAATGGCAAACCTCCTGGCTGGCTGGGGGACCACACACAACTATTTCCATGCAGACTGTATTCCCAAGCAAAGCCAGGGAGTCTGGTGGGCCACAAACTGGATGTCTATGGAATGTGCGATGCCAAAATCATGCACATTTGGCCTCCCTGGGCCTGCAGACTCTGCCCTACAGGTGTCTGTCAAAGCCAGTGCTGTGTGCAGCATCATCTTTCTTAGAACAGACTCCTCAATGGCAGTGGAAGTCAAGAATCAGGGAGGTGGATTAGAGGATGCACGTGTGGCTTGAAAAGAAAGAAGTTCCGATAACTGTGACATCAAAGGAGCATTAGGAGCATCACTTACCACAAACAAAGACATAGAAAGATGTACTTTGAAAAAAAATACCACAGTACATACCGGTCTGCCATGAATGCCTTCATAGTAAAGCAAAGCTTTTTGAAGGGCCACTTTTTCAGCTGCTATCTGATCTCTTGTCATGTCCTATGAAATTTGGCACAGAGAAAGAAGAGAAAAAAGACAAAAAAGTCAGACTGCTGGACTCAAATAATACTGATCTGTGCTATAACCAAAGTCATGTCATATTGTCATTAGTGTTTTGAAGATTCATCTCTGCGTTCCAGTTCTTTTTCCCAGCTATATTGCCAAACAGACTGTTAATGTGAGTAGAACTCTACACACAATGCAGGCAGATTAAAAACATATAAACTGTGCATAAGAAGATACTTCGTGTACATAAGGGGGATTTATTATCAGTGTGCTTTGAAAAAACAATGCTACGCAACTTTTAGTGATGGTATGTCTTTTTCAGTTAAGGTCTGACGCATAAATTCTACAACAGAACACATATCCTTTCTTTTTCTCCAAACCTGAGATGAGCTCCAGTACCTCCTGCAAAGCTTAATGCCTTTGTTTTGGGTGTCACAAACACACTTTACCAAGAACTGAAGTGTGGTCAGACCATCTCCTTCTGACAATTCTGCCATGCAGTGAAGAGTTCTGGCAGATTGGCTGAGGGGACAAAGTCAAAAAACTAAAGGGCAGACAGTTAAGACTTCTCTAACTAAGTTGGCCAGAGTTTCCCCATTGAACTTGCCTGACTCCTAGCCTTCTCTCCTTGTCACAGCACCAAATACTATCAACAGGCTCTCTATCAATGTCCAGGCTGTGGATTCTTGCTATAGTCAGAAAATAGCCAAACACACACTGTGTGCAAGTTGTTTTACTTCAGATCTAATAAACAAAGATAATGCTGTCTGCCTCACTCTTACAAACCACTGCACAAATTACATGTCAGCAGACTCAAGGACTTCACTTACAAGGCTGCCCAGACCTCAGGAGCTCACAACATCAGACATGAAGACCTCTGTGCTGATAACTCTCAGAGATTACAGCAGCTAACAGCTCAGTGTGAAACTCTGAAGGGTAGCAATAAAATACCCTGAGAGAATAGCATTCAGCTTTGGAACAAATATGAGCAAACAGATGACACAATCTCCAGAATAAGTGGAACACTCAGAATTTGCCAAAAGCCTTTGAATGTAACAACAAAAATAGCCAAATACAGGGCAAGAAATACTGCAATAATTCAGCAATGTTACTTGGAACATACAACAGACAAAGAACATACAGTGACATGCAATAGAAACTGAGTTCTGGAAAAAAAAAATCAAGATACCAAAAGAAGAGGGAAGAAAATAAGGCAAATGAGCCTGGAGTAAAGACTGTAGACTTCTTAACAAAGTGTAGAAGACCACAGTGCTTTCACAAGTGACTGTGCAGCCACAAGTTACCCACTTGTACTTAAAGGCCTAAACCTGATCTGTCTACGTTGTACCTTAATATCTTCAGGTCGGTTTGTCTCTGTTCGTTTTTCTTGAAGCTTCTTCTGGATAGAGTCAAGGGTTACTTCCACAGCAGGCTTGGCAGCTTTATCAGACAGGTCTTGCTTCTTGTCATCATCCTTTTCCAGCTGAGAGCCAAAGCTCTTGGGGAGCGTGTTGCTTCGCTGACGCACAACAGGGCCAAGGTCTTCCTCTGATATTTTCAGTTTTGACTCTAAACAGGGACATTTGGAGGAAGACAAGGAATTTCTCATTTTTAAAATGTGACAGTGACACATGTTATGTGGGATCACTGCCCCACATAAAATCTAAATGAGTCAGAGTTGAGCTGCACCCCAAAGGTGTACCAGTGATGGTTGCTCACCTTTAAGTTGCTTTCTGAATTTGGCCAAATCGTTTGTCCATTTGAGCACTTCAGGGTTGGCTGCTTTGTCGCTGTGGGAAGGCTGGGAGGAAAGAAGAGTCATGCTGAATCTGTGTTAAACCAACAGGAGAGATTCACTGAAACAAGCGTGTGGCACAAAGAGGTACAACAGAATTCGGATCCAGCACAGGGCACAGGCACTGGTTTCTGACTGCCACCTGCACACCTCTGACCAGCACGTTTCAGAACTTGCTTTAATTGCTCCTACATGTCCCAACACTGTGTCTTAGCAGTGTCATGAGACTGATTTTCTTTTTAGGAAATACAAAACATTTGATGGCCAGAATTAAATCGTTGGAAGTGGCTCAGAGGACCAGATGCACATTGGAATCCTTGTGCCTGTTGTTTCCTAACAAGAGGGCATCTCAAAAATTGAGGAAACCTAACATGAACAGTTTGAGAAGTGTTAGGATACATGTATCCACACCAAAGATTGCCTTACATTCAAAGGAACCAAAATGCTGGGCTACAGCAAGCTCTGAGCATTTCTTCCAGCCATTTTTACTGTAGGCAAGATCCTTTCAGTACAATTCTTTTTAATTCGGTCATCAACAAAGATGCACACATGCAAAGCTTTGGTTCCTTAAAAAGCTTTCTGTGCATTGGAAGGGCATGTCAGGAACAATCAGAGTACAGCACACCACTACTGCTCAGCAGCACTTAACTGTGGTTCCTTGCTCAGGAGTGCAGGCAGCTGTTCTCTCTCCTCTGCAATGCACAGATATCCTGTGATTACCATAATGCAAATAAGATGTGCAAATGTCCTTCTCCATAAGCTGAACTTAAATAAATACACAAACACAAGTTTCACAAAGCTATTCCTATGCACTGTCTTAAGCAGAGACCAGAATCCTATGAGTTTATTAGACTCTTTCTATTGTGCTGCACTGATAGTACATAATGCCGGGAAAGGGAATTTGCTTGGTATGGATGCACTCTTTTTTTTTTTAGGGGGAGCAGCATTTTTATTTTTTTTCCTGCCTTATAAAAGCTTTCAAGACCTCTGTATGTTTGACACACTTTTCTGATGTTCCTTTCCCTTGTTGTTAATTCATATACCCCCACATAAATGCATAACTCCTAAAGACTCACTCTGTATTTCCTCTCTTCTTCAAATTTGTCCTCAAATCTCCTGATCTTTTTCTTCAGTCCCTGAATCCTCCGGGTGAGTTGTGCAGGGGTAAGGTCTTCTCTGTCATCTTCATAAGATCCTAAAGATGAACTCCGCCTCCTACCAAGAGCAGAGATTGCAGGAAGAGCTTATCCAAACAGCCACAGTACATCTTGATCCAGAGAAGGTAACTTAAACTTTGTGTAAATAAAGGCAAATGCCACAAAAGTGAGAATGCTATGTTGCCACTCTGTAATGACAGATAGCAAAAGATGCTCTCAACAGGCTCTTTCAGCAACAGCACCTTCCTAGATATAAATTCACAAACTCAGGAATTATTATCTACCAAGAACTTTCATAAAAATAAGAGTTTCCTGTAAGCAGGAAGAGAAACCCAACACAGCACAGCTATCTGAGGTACATGATCCAAAGAGATGTTGCTTGATGCAGCTGGGAGCAACGGTCAGCACAGGCAAATCACAACCCACCTCATGAAGGAATGAGAATTGGGAGGAGAAGGAGGCACTTCTGTATCATCCAGGTACTGTTGGCTCTGTCCATAGGCATAGAAGCGGGGGGACAGCATAGGATCGCTGTCCTCATCCAGCAGCTGGCGAATTAAGCGACCGGCCTGCGGGGAAAGGCGAGCCTCATCTGAGTCTAAGCCGTCTCGCTGCCATGAGGAAAGAGCAGGGATGGGCTCTGGGAACAGTAAGACAAAGGCTGGTTTTATTGTTCTTGTTTTACATATAAGACAAGACTCCAGGTAACTTTTCTAATGAACCTTCAGCCATTTGTCCTGGACCACGACTCTGTCATCAAGCATTCTCTGGTCATTATTCACATCTGCCCCTGCGTGCAAAGCAATACAAAGCACTGTCTGACCATGCACTGTCTAGTACTCTATACAACCATACGTAATCTCCCAGGTGCAATAGGAAACTGTACCCAAAAGCTGACCAGGAGTTACCATGGACTGACTCCAAATGAGGCTATCACCAGCTAGCACCCTGGACTAAAAACTTATGCTAGACAGATAGAATTATTGGCACATGGTAGCACAAAAGAGACAATTGGATTACAAAAAAAGAAAATTTTTTTTCAGTTTCAGGATGTACAAATACTGTAAATGAGTAGTATATTAATAGTCTTCCTGTAGCCCCCAAGACTCCAATGCGACTCTGTCACCTGCTATTGGAAATTCAAAGCCTAGGAGTAAGCATTGTTTTTTCTAGTCTGCAAGCAAAAGGTGTTTGGCATTACTACCTGTTCCACAGGGCGCCTAGCCCATAAATTAACAATTACGGTAATGTGGTTCAAGTTTCCCCTTTCTTCTTTCATATGCAATCCTGCCACTTAACAGCGTGGTAGAAAAGTGAGGAAATGTTCAGCCCCCTGGATGACCAAACCAGCTATAAGTAAAAGCAGTGTTGTACAGGGAGATAGTGAAGTGGGAGAGAAAGGGAAACCCAACTTAGCACTGCTGATTAGCATAATAGAGCCCACGGAAAGCAACTGCCTCAATCTTGTGATCACTCCCTCCAGATACCATAAGGAGTCTAACATTTTGTGTTCAGATAGTTTACTAAGCTGATTTGCATGCTCCTACTTAAACTGTCTAATCCTGTGGTGCTAAGAGCCAGGCTTTGAACTTATAAATCTAACAAACAGTTCTAGAGTCAAGTAACAAAACAAAAACCCTACAGAAATCTCCCAGACCAGTCAGAGAGCTATGGACTAATTGTTTCCTCTGCCTAGTGTGTCTATTCTCCATTCACAAAGAGAAGGGGCTTTTGAAGTTATCAGTTTATGACTAAAAAGCAGTTATTTCCTTTTGCTGAACAAGGTTAACATTTTCATAGCTCAGAGTGGATTGCACGATGACTCCCCTGCAGAACTTCTGTTTAATATTCCCTCTCCGTACAATTTGGGCAGTGCAAGATCATTCCCACTGCAGTAATGACAGGCTCATTGTGTTTTGCCTGTACACATCTTTAAACGATGCTCTCCTCCTTTTCCCTTCTTCCTCAGCATATGAATATAAATGGCACGCCTCTGCTTAGAGGTTGGTGCTGCATGCACACCGATGGTTCCCCTGGAAGCAAGGCAGGAGGTTTTTGTACAAGAGCCTCTTAAAGGTGTTGTGGTAAGAGAAGCACATATAACCCTGACTCACAGAAGCTACTTCCATGAGGTGTGCAAGTCCCAAGGGTATGTAGGCTGTTTTGCCATGGACTGGAAAGCTGATGCAGCCTGCACTTTCCTCAGGTAATTTCTGGAAGAAGAGTTTTTCTAAGCTCTGTTCAACCTTGGCAGCATCTAATACCTGAAATATTTTGTACCCACTTCCCTGAATCTTTTACGACTTCAGGAAGGATCTCACGAGATCTCTTGTAGCAAAATAAAGGGTAGTAATACAAAAGGAAAAACGTTGATACATTTGATTAGCAGGAGTGAGAGTTAAATGACGCATGGGATTCTGAGACATCTCTCCCTTTTAGTTCTTTGAATACCCTCTCACCCCCAAACAGAATTTGCTCTTGGAAATTAAGTAACACCTCCATAGGATTTACGTAGATGGAATAAACAGCAGCATATTTAGCATTACCCAAATTAAGCTCCTATCACACCAGCTAACAAAGCCATTATTAATCATGCATGATGCATGTGACTTTGTCCAAGGTGGATTTATAAACCAGGGAATTGCAATGGCTCAAAGAGCCTCTGATCAAACCCCAAAAGACAGTAAAGCACCTCACATAAGCTAGTCGAGACCAAGGTATACGTATTTTTTATTTTGCTGATGTCAAAATACTCCCCCAAAATAGAAACTCATATTCCAAAAGAGAAAGTGATAAAAAGGAGAAAAAAAAGTCCTGAAAGGAAAAATCAAACTTGAGACTTGACATAAGAAATGGCTGCTATAGAAAATCAGCTGGTTTAAACCCTTGCTCCTGGAAGGCCTGGCTCTACGAGTAATTTTATCGCCCTTGCTGACCACACATATTTAGAAGAAAAAAACTCATCTACACACAGAATGGCTGTACCCCTGGAGGGTAACACTGCAATTAATCAAGGAACATACTTAGGTATGGTAGAATTATGGATTTCATTTACAGCAGATCACAAAATAGACCAGAGCTGCAGTCCAACTGCCTTCTCTCTTAGTGGCCAGGTGTCAGGCATTTCAGCTGGAAGCACTGGAATTGCTGGATGACACAAACATACAGGAACCCACTATGGGTAAGCTGTCACTTTTTCTGACTGTGCACAATCAATCAACTCCTGTTTAACAGGATACATAATATCTTTTGTTATTCATTTATTCAGGATAGCTGTCCAAGCATTGAGCCTTTTCTGAAGGCTGTTAAATTCCTGGATTTAATGGTTGAGGTTTAGAGCATCTGCTATGAAGTTCAGGTTTGAAGTATCTGCTATCATGATTAATGTTGTCACCCATTCCCCTTTCTGCTAATTGAAGAATAGACACTCAGTAAAGAAGGCAAATGTTTCACCTTTTCTTTGCCACTGACTTGATAGAGCAGTTACCCTCAATTCATCTGTCCTGAACAGATTTTTCTTGTTCAGGGAAAATTCTTCATTTTCTACTTATGTCCACATTCTTTCCGTGTACTATTTTTTCCCCATTTTTCATAATGACAACTCTCCATGAAAAAAAAAAAATCAGAAGTATCTATTCACTGTGGCTGTACTAGTGCAGAGAAAGGCTCGAAAAAAAATCTCTATTTCTTCATCAGATTCTCAAGGCATTTGTTTTAGGTATGGCTTTTCTCAGCTGGCACAGAAAGAGTGAGCTATGCTGGTACTGACCCTGCAGTCCTTCAGAAGAGCTGCACTCCTTGTCAAAATCCCACAACCAGCTAATCTCTCAACAAAGCTGTCAGCTATCTGCCAGGTGTGGCTCTGCAGAACTCTGTAGGCACATATATGCCTGTGGCAATACAACCTTTCTGTCACCCTGCTGCATAGAGGGCTGGAGATATTAATAAACCTGTAAAATGCAAGAAGGATGAAAGGTTTATTGCATCAAATTGGTGTATTCTTGGTGAGCTTCAAGGCCTTTCACTGGCAAAACCCTGTCTTTTGTTATCATTACATTGTATATTTGCAATAGGGTTACTGGAGGCTGCAGGGCCAACACAGGGAGGGGTGTCCACACACAAACACCACCTGAGGTGCAGCCAGAAAAATGCCACAGGCATCTGTTTTCCTCTCTGCAGCCACAAAGCTGATGCCTGCTGCTGACACTGCTTTTACACACACCCAGCTGTCAAACAAAGGAGATCAAATCTTAGCTGCTGTAAACTGAAGTAGGTCCAGAGCAATTAAAAAGTCTAAACTCATTACAACACTTGAGGTCCTACTATCAAATGCCACTTAAAAAGAGTCCAAAAAGACCTCTTATAATGAAATTAATAAAGGAATTTAAAACCCCACCAAAGCATTCACTAGCTCAGTAACGACCTATTTTCCTTCATCTTATAAATGACTGCATGAAAATATCCCTGTCTAAAACATCAGGAGGTATTCTTCTTATGTAGATCAAAAGAATGGCCCAAATACAGTGCTACCATGCCTTTTCAGTTAGTGAGATGACATCTCTCAGCTAGCAAGCAAACTTTGTATTTTGTTTATAGCATAATGTCAAAACAATCAAAAATACATTTTTAATATATTGATGCTACAAAACAAATTCAGTAAACAATTATTGTTTCTACACTTAGTAATAAAAATGGAATGTGCTTCATCACCTATTAATTTCTTATGCTAAAGAGTGTTACACACAAATACATTCAACAATCTAAGTCCACAGCGTTGAAAATAAAGAAATGTAAATGTAGCTTTCCTTTTGCTATACCATTTGGATTTGTTTGCATTACTTTGATTTTTTTTTTCCATGGGAAAGTATCAATTAAGTCGATGTCGAAACTATTCATAGATCAGCTTCACCCTCAGGGTCTCAGTGCTGCAATACCTGAGTTCTCAACATTGAGAACTCAAATTATGTTTTTGAGTTTTAAACTTCTGCTTTTCTTTTGTTTAAGCATCACAATTTGCAGAAAAATGTCTGCTGATTATTTCATAAGTGCTTGTTACTGCAAACTCTGCCTGAAATCTCAGCTACATCACTTTACTGCAAATTCCGGCTGAAATCTCAGCTACATAACTTTTTTAAAGCATCAGTTACCGTGTGACAGCAGCAATCACACACATTGTACTGATTCGCTGAACTGCCTGTTCAGCCCAATCTGCTGACAGGGCCAGCCCCTGTTATGGAGAGCAACATACTTCCAGATTTTCCTTGAGGACAGGATAGCAAGTTCTGGGCTTGAATTAGAAACATTTGGTAAGAAATCTGCACAATAGCTCTGTACTGTGAAAGAACACTCTGTCCTCAGTCATGGCACTCGATACAAACGTAATCCACAACTAGAAACCTTTGCTATGGAAGCAGCTCTGATAATGCCTCACACAAAGCCACCTCAGCTGGCACTCACTGACCAGCTCAGCAGCCAAGCCTTGCAATCAGACATCCCAGTTCACAGAGACATCTGGGTTCACACTCAGCATGAGAACAAAACTACCTGATTTGCACCTGCCTGATGCACAGCAGGAAAATACTTTTCCTGGACCATGGGAAACCCACCTAGGCTCAGAGTTCAGTGCCTGAACTTGGCTGGGGCACTGCTCACATCCTGCGTACCACAGCAATAGCTTGATGATTACTACACGTACACAAGGCACACACATAAGGCAAAGGGGATGCAGGAGGCAGGCATGGGGTGGAGTGTGAGCCTATGCATTGCAGGAAGCAAACCTCTCTATCCTGTCTCTGCTCAGTTAGGTAATAGGAATAGAACCTGGGAAAGTACAGCAAATGTCTCCTCTTGTGTACAGACTTGACATGTGGTAAGCCTTACAGGAAAGAAAAATCTGGTAAAAATTACTTGTAGCATAACATAAAATGCACAGGGCCCTGCCAGCTCGCCTGGTAGCAGCTATCAGTTTTGAGGGGTTTTTATGGCAGCTCTGGTCTTAACAACATAGAGAGCCCACCTGAGCGACAAATAAAAACTAGTCAATGGACAAGGTTGTCTCATGTAATCCTGTGCCCATTCTTCAAGGCTTTTTCCTAACATTTGACTCAAGGCAGTGACAGCCACAGCCAAAGGCAACTCCTAAACCTGTAATTGTTCTCACAAATCACTTGTGGAAGTCTCAGCAGTTGCCCTTATCACTAGATGCTCTGCATCTCCTGCAGCATGATACAGAAGACATTGCCCCCAAAAGTCAGCTCAACTACATCCTGAAAGAGTGGTAATTTCCTGAGAGATGGACCTACCAAATTTGCTAGAGCAAAGCAATAAACAGCTCAGTGTTGCCCCATTTGAAGACATGCTCCTTTCTCCTTTCCACTGGGGATGCAATCAGAGCTGTGGCACGGATCCTGAAGAGATACGTGAAGGCTTGAGTGACACAGGTTGGCTGGCAGGGGAAAGGAAGATGTTCTGGCTGCTAGAGCTGTGCATGGGTGGTACAACCCTGCCTTGCAAGGCCAGTCTCAGCAATAGACTCTGCCATTAGCTACAGAAGCCATCTGAGAGTTGATGTTGAGATCTTCCCCTTCCTGGCTGCAGCATGCCTGATTTCACATCCACAGCTGGGAAGGACTTGGTCTCTCCTTGCTGAGATACAGAAGGCACCATTTTGCTGCTGTTGCATCCACGCCAACAAAATGGTGATTCTGGAAGGCACGTATTTCAGAAGACGACATCTCCCTCATCCCTGACAGCTGATTCTTTTGCAGCTACCCACCTCCTCCTCTTGTGAAATACACATGAACAGAACAGGGGAAAGAAGAATCTGAGAGAAGCACTCTTCAAAGTGCAGTCACACATGCCCATAATCCTGTTCTGTATTTGCAGGGCAAGAAAGCTAGAATCCAAACATAAGAGCATGACTGCTACGAAGAAGTTGCACCAAAGACACAACTTATTTCATACAATGGGAAAGCCACTGGCACACAGAAAGGAGCTGTGTTCTCTCCTTCATGCATTCATACGACTCCTATTAGTAATGCAGGAAGGAAAAAAAAGCATCATTATTTCCAAAGGTTGAAGTCACACATCACCTCTGAGAACACAGACGTGCTCACCCTGGCTTGAGACCCTGCAGGGCTCTGCTAATTAGCATCTCAGTAAACACACAGCGGCCAAGGCCGCCTGGGAGCCCTTCTGTGGCTCTTTGATCAGCCACACTGCACGTGTGATGATTCCACCCAGGGAATCCCTGCCTAGTAAACAAATGGAAGAATTCCCTCCTGTCCATGTTGACTAGTTGTCTGGCTGAATCAAAGGCAGCCATGACTGCGGGTTTTCTTTACTCATGCCTGAAGTGTCATAACTACTCTCCTCCTAGAGGGAAGGACAAGATATACGAGGTCACGTATGCTGCGGAGGCAGGAGCAGAGAACCTCACTTCTCAGTGTTCTTCAGAGATTGCTTTTTTAGAGCAATGACTTCGTTGCACATTTTCCCTCTCTTCTGCTGTTAGAACACCACACTTGCGTTTTCCTGTTTCTTCCCTGTCAAAACCAATCTTGCACTTTCTTAAAGCATAAACAGAAGAATTCTTGCTTGTACATAAAGACATACTCTGTAACTGGAAAAGGGTTTCATCCACAAAATGCTGGACACCCTTATTTCATATCAGTTTCAAATGAAATTGAGGCTTATGACACCCAAATAGTTCACTTAGATTTTCCACTCCTTTTTAAATGAGTAAACAAGTATAGACTCTGTAGATGATACCTAAGAAAAAGTATTAATTTAAATTACATACAATCAATTTAACACTGCCATTTGAGCTCGTGAACAGAATTCCTTCACAGAATACATTAAAAAAATGTTGTTTGTATGGCAAAGTAACAGACAGCCTTTTTTTCCAGCTGTGCTTTTCAGATCCAAATCATTATTTTCAAATAGTGATTGAAGAGGAAGAAGACCCAGTAACTTTGAAGTGTAGGGCAGTGTAGCTTAATTCCCCAGTGATCAGTCACCAAGAAACAAGATATCCTAAAACACTCAGTGATTTAACAGTACTAAACAGAACATGAAAGTAACTTCAAGAATAAAACAATTAATTTTCTCTCTCTAAGTGACAATCAGACTTAGTACCATTCAGTTTTTGCTTCCAGTTTCTCTAAACTTTTAGTTCTACATTCAGGACAAAACTGCTTTCCTGTTTTTAGCATAATAACATGATCACATAAAGATACACCCAGCCCACTCAGCTTTCCCTCTCTCTCTCATTTCACTCATATGACCACCAGCCATCACATAATCCTACCTTCCCAGTTGTTGTCATCACACAGTGATGTTAAATCCAGCCGAGGCACTTCAGATACAAAACTGTTTTCCTGATCATCAGCATCTTGATTTCTTTGTAGCTTGTTTTCAGGCATGTTTGGATGCTCTTGAATCTTCATACTTGAAGTCAGCTATGTTCCCATACACCCAAAGAAATGAGAGAGAAAGAAAAAAAAATGTTTCAGGACCTAGAGGAGGAAAAGAGCCCTGCAGTCATAGCAGCAGTAAGCTCATGCCTTTAGCTAAAAAGATCCAAACAAACAGGTCCTGATGTTTCCAGCTCCAAATCCAAATCCCCTGCTTGGTGACCCCTATGTACTAATTGCTCACTCACACCAACTAAAACATCTGTCCTTCTGCCTTCCTTGAATTTTTCCTTCTTTAGAAAGCCACTGCAAGTTCCCGAGACTGCCTGCCCTGACAACTGCATGCAGCTGAGAAAGCCTCCAGTAATGGACTGGGATGAAAAGGGAGGGAGGAAGGGAGGCAGGGAGGGAGGCAGGGAAAGGGGGGAGGGAGGGGGATGGCTGCGTACACTTCCTACAGGAGCGCAACAACTCCTTCAAGCAGCAACAAAAACGCTGCTGCTGTTGTGAAGCTGTAGCAATATGGTGCCGTCTAAAGAGCAGGCACCAGAGCCCCTGAGGTGGCAGCCGCAGACAGTAAGCGGTGCAGGCTACGTACATGAATGCTCTCATGCAGGCTCTGCTGGCTCAGATCAATTAGTGCCAGCTAAGCTGTGCTGGCTGCACATTCCCTGATTTCCTGTGGTTGTTTTCTAGCTGGGCGTGGGGAAAGCAGAACTATTTATGGAGGAGCTCGGGGTATTAAAGCAGCGTTGCGCAAATCCAAGCGGCAGTAAGGTTTGGCATCTCAGCTGGAAGCAGTGCGGACTCTGGGAAAAAGCCAAAACATTCACACAAGCATCCAATGACTTAGGAATATAAAAAAAAAAAAAGGCAGAATGCTGTCAAGTAAATGATTCATCAGTTAGCACTACCTAAAAGCAACTGCTGTTTGTCTCACCACTATTCACCCCTGCACATACCACACGTCATGTGCATTTATGCAGAAACCACTGCCATTCCCTCAATCCAGATACTCAGTGTGTGTGTCTGCAATAGGGCCTGATGAGATGAGCAGTTTTGTGACTCTAAAACAAATCAGCTGTAAAGCCTCAAAGAGGGCAGCAGGGAAAAGGAAGGGTAAAGCAAGTATATAAACATACAGTGTGATAGGTATAAATCCACCAAAAACCACAGAGCTACCCGAATAGACAGCATTACACTACTACATAAAGTATTGGAATTTGCTAAGATCAGCTTAGGCATAATTCTCTCAAATACAGTCTAGCAGGTAGACAACATGAAGATCTTCTCCCTGTAGGTATTTTGATAAACTAGTCAGCAATTTGCACATGCTGACATGCAAAGAAAATGGGCCTAAAGAAAAAAAACTGCATTATTTGGATGTATTTTTCTCATGAATCCAGAAGCATGGCCAAATGCTTCAACATCCCTAGTACATGCCAGTAAGGCACATTTATTTTGTTTCATCTGCATAAAGCTGATGATATGTTTGGGATTTTTTTCCCTTTTGAGTAGAGAAAAACAAGGAAGTTTCATGAAAAGGGAAAAAAACTTGCCCAGTAGACAAATCATATGAATAAATGTTTTAATCTTATCTGGATTCAATTTCATCAATCCCTGAAATTGAACAAGGTGGTAAATAATCTCATCTGGGCTTCCTTTTGTACAAAAGGTTGGATCAAGTGTTCTTTTGAGGTCCCTTCCAACCTGGCTGTCCTATGGTTCTAAAAGTCTGGGTGATGAATACCCTACCCTGGTGTTTCTGAAGTGTTTTTTGGCACTGTATTTGTATAAGGTGTGTATTTTCTATTAATTTCAATAAATCACCTTTTTGAAACATTCTAACAAAATGAAACTCTAAATGACAGCTTGCCAAACACTAATAACTTGTACAGCTTGATGCTAAATCTGATTACAAATGTGTTTATTGTGAGAGCTGTACATGGAAAAATGCTAATTCAGCATTCAATATCTTTTAAGCTGCTTCCAGGTTGGGAGGACTTAAGTATTTCTTTAAGGTTCAGTAACGAATTTTCTGCCAGGATCTAAATAGTCAGTGTACATTACAAACAGAAAAGCTGGTCAGTGGCCAGAAACAGGCAGTCCTCTACATTTACTAAAGAACAAAGTGTACCAGTTCATAAACTGCATATATATTGCCAGCACAGCATTTTAAAGGCTGACAGAAATATAGCAGTAAGTTTCAAAATAGGTGCTATTTTTAATAACATAAACAAGTGTGAAGAGAGGAACTTAGCTAGATTAACAATTTCAATGACAGCACCCTGAAAATACCATCTCATCACCACTACTGATAGTAATTACAGAGCTAAACATCTTTCTATGAAGATTGTGCAACCTCCTGACTTATTAAGACTCTTTAAACATATCTGTAGCAGATGTAAGTGTACTTCCCAGATGGTCAAACATTTCCATTATAGATATATTAGAATGATAATATCAATGTTTTCTTCCTTCTACAGTCACTTCAGTTGTTGAAAATATTTAAGAGCTGTTTAAAAACAGGTCTGTGCTCTGTCAGCCACCAGTTACTCTCCTTTCCTTGCTCACTGATGTAGCCTCTAATACAATGAATAAATCATTAGGTGCTCTGAAGAACAATGCTGGTACAAACCCAGGAGACTCAAGAAAGCAGATGTTTAACTTCCTTTGCATTAATGCTCCAAACCCATAGAGTGGTTGATAATTCAGTATTCCCATCACCTCTTTTCCTTTTTGATTACCTGATGCCACCAGTTGTCAACCTCGAAGAAAAAAAGTCAAGTAAGGAAGAGCTACTTTGCCTTAGGTATGGATGTGCCACAATTTCTTACAAACCAATGGCCACAGCAAATGATGATCTTGGTAACAGTTGGCAGCCCCAGTGCACTGCAGATATTACATAAATGACTATGAAAAAAATCTTCAAAGTAGGTACTTGAATTCTGCTTTTTAGAAACTTCTTCTGCAGCTATGCTTTGCAGACCAGTAACTACAGATGTAAGCAACCTGAGGATAAGTCAGCTGCTTTCATTCTGCCTGCTCCAATGGAGATTCAGCATACAGAGTAGCTCAAGTAGCTAGAAATATATGTCGACAGAAAGATTTTTAAGTTCTTATCAGGAAGATGTATTCTGATCATGTATTCACAAATCAACTTTACATAAAAGGCTTTCTTCCCCTGCATCTGATCATCCCGTAAAACCACAAGCGGGAAGCATCCTTAAGCACACCTCAATAATACAACCTGATGCAAGAATGCGGCCATTCTGCTGCCTTACTCCTGAGTCACACCAATACCCCTCTACACTTGTTGCCATGCTGGTGTGAATCTTAAATACTCTTCCCTTACCAAAACCTGGATACTAGAAACCTGTGGCTTTTGTCCTGGAATTTAGCTACTTCCAAGGGCAGATTATGGAAGTTACAAAAGCACTGGAAATTTGTTTGGGACTTGTGTTTCCAGGTATTTTTAGAGCCTTACGAACATCTGAGGTGGCACAACCGGTATCTACGGCAAATTCCAAAGATCTTTCCTAATATCTTCAGACTGGAGACAGGGTGAGAAAGAGAAAAGAGTAAGGAAGTCCCTGTCCCTTCCTCATACTGAATGGGTTGTTTGTTATGAAACATATGTCTTTAAAGCTTCCCTAAGCAAAGGGCTTATACGGGGTAAGGAATGTAAAACAACTCTGCAGGAATGTAACATTTTCTTGACCTTGTAATTCCTATATAATACAGACTCTGGGTTAAGGCTACATCCTCTCCTATAGTTAAAATTCTAAATTTTAAACGTTTTCCTAAAGAGAACCTTATTTTAAGATTATGATTTCACATTCAAATACATCTCCACCAGGCTAATTCAAAAGCTTAATAGGAGTATTGTGTGGCATGGCAGTAACAGCACTTTCTCCACATCCAAGTGGGTATGTGAGGAAAAACATGTTGCAAAATCTACGTTCTGGAAAATGCAACAGCTCACAATCAAGTGCAGGGTCACTGGGGATTACAAACCCTCTGGGAAAAAGTAGGAGATCCATCTAAGCCCAGTCAGAGTAGTGAACAAAGGCAGCAATGAACACCTTTTGTAGAGGTCCCATTTCAGGGTCCCACAAACTTCTCCTGTTATAACACAGCTAGTCAGAGCTCAGTTATCAGCAATCTCTTACCTTTCCTGCTAGATGGAAATAATTCCTACCAGAAATAAAGCCTTTCAAAGGCAATAAAGGCATAGTGGCTTGTATTTGAATAAGAAACCCACAAGAGGAGTCTAGTTTAAAAATATTACCAGCCCTCAGATTAACTCCAGACATCCAGAGAAACCAGATATTGGCTACAGCTCTTTTACGGTGCTCCTCTGAAAGGGGTGTACAATTGAGGCAGAGATACCTCAGAGAACTCTCCCCAGTATTTTAAATGCTTGGCTGCCTACAAGTGTTTCAAACAAACCCAAATGAACACGTGATTGCAAGGGCGTTCAGGTAACCCAACCCCGATCTCTGATTTGCTGAACAGTCAGATAAAAAACACCATAAAGCAAATGCAGGAGGTACGTGTTGAAGAGAAATGGAAAAACTGTTGCCATCAATGTCACATCTTCCCTCCTGACATCCATCCCAACAACCAAGTCTTGGAGATGATCCAGTTTTCTAAGACAAATGGATCACAGACACCTAAGTTCAAAACCAACAGGCTGCATTGGGAAATCATAAATAAAAGACCAAATTATTCTAAAGAACTCAAGAGAGAGAAGCTGATCTTACTATCCCGGGAGATAAGCAGCCAGATGCCCTGCTTGCCATGATTAATAAGGGAACCTCACACCACTTAAACCAAAGTGCTGATTTTAGTATCCTTCCCTTTTTGGCACGGAGGGATCAAAGGGACTGAAGCAGATGCTTTCATACTCCTCGATGGCTGAGAGGCTCCCTAAATTATGTAAATAAAATGCATATGTAAGGGAAAGAAAAAGTATGTGCTTAACTCCATTTCTCTGTGAAAAACAAAATTTCAGAGAACCATACACATAACTAACTACTTGTTTCTACTCAATAAAAAGCCATTTAGAGACCAGGAAAATGAAGTAAAAATAAAAAAATACCAACCTGAGAATGCCTGACAAAAACCTCATCGTTTTCACTTTCTTTGCTATAAAAAAAAAACAAACAAAAACAAACAAACGTATTACAAATACAAAACCAGACTGCCTTGTAACAAAAACAAGCAGGACTCCTGCATACACAGGTTTTTATGTTCTGCTAGTCCTGCACCCTCACTAATTCACACAGTAAAAGAAGGGACACTCTGGGCTGCAGCATATCAAGCTGCTTAACTAAGTATTTTTGCTTCCTCTCGGAAGCTATTTCTGAAAAATAATGTAATTTAATTCCAGCACCCTTAATCCAAAACAATACAACTTTCTCAACAAATACAGCTGTTGAGAGAAAATGTCATCTCAGGTGAGCAGACTGGGGCTGTACAGCTTTTGCAGAAGAGTGAAGTACAAATAAAAGGGCTGGATTCCCAACCCAGAGGCCAGGTAAGCCAAATCCTGCAGTCCTCTTGTGGAGTGTGCTGGTTCAGGTGCTTCACAGCTGACTTGTTTTCAAGTCTGCACCATCAGCACCTTCAGTGACATTCCTTACAGGCTGGGAAAAGAGCCTTGGTGGCCTATGCCGCAGGGCAAAGCCCACACAGCATACACAGTGCCTCCATGAAGTTCTTCTTTGAAGTTACCATGGTGGGTATTGCTGTTCTGCAGCATATCTAAATGTCACCCTCACAGTCTGTGGTAGAAGACCTCTCACACTGTACTACAACGACAGGGAAAGGAAAACATAAATGTATTTTAAAAAAAATCACCTTTCTTCAGATAAAATTTCCATGTCATCAGGTCCTGTTCTGTCTATAGGCTTGGATGAGCTAAAGCTTTCCATACTCTGCAATACAGTAAATGTTAAAGCTGTAAGATACATATGAGAAACAGATTCATGCTGCAGGCCATTAAACAGAACAAATACAAAAATATTAAAGAGGACTTCCAGGAACAAGACAACACTCAGACTACTGCCTGCTGCACATTTATAACAAAGTAACATGCTTTATTGCCATAACCTGCAAAAAAACCCCAACTGCTCGTTGCTTCCTCTCCTTCATCAGATGACCTTAAAAAATCAAAGCAGAATAATGCTGCATGGTGCCCTGCCAGTTCCCACGTTACAGACTGACAGACAGCCTGAGCCTCAGAGCAGTTCTTTGGTCTGTACAACTTCTGTAATAGCAGGTACCAAAATCCACAGCAGGTTCTCAGCAGGACTCCTTAGGTTTATCTTAGAAAGTACTCCACTTCTCAGTCAAATCCTTCCCTAGTTTCTTCTTAAACAGGCAGAAGAATGCAAAGAGACTGCCATGTGCACAGACAGCAATGTTGTACTAACATGAATGCAGGGCAAGAAATCCAGCTGGTTATGACAACTTGTTCTGAAGTTTGTCTTGGCTACCATTAGGAACATTAATGCTGTTGTCCTCCAAGCCACATTGCCACTTCGGGCAATGTACAGGAGGTTTTCTACCCAGGGTTTTGGGAAAGTCCCTCTTAAATACAAGGAAGTCAGTCAGTGGCATAGTGTGGTTCCTGCCCTGGAAACTATGTGCACAAACTTTCTGGGATAGTCACAGCCCTCTCTTACCTGCTACATGTCCAGTCCCACAAGGTGACACAGGTCAGTCATTCCAGCCTTGCCTAATGAGATTCTACTGCTACCTGGCTACCATGTCTTTGAAATGCAGTGAGAGGCTTTTAATGCTTTGTGGTTGGTTTGCTTGGGAGTGTAAGTGGAACTGACAGCTCTTCCACCGTTGACTTACGCTTTTGAGTCAGATGAAATCAGACAGCTAAGAGGAAAGCTTCCACACACTGTCCTACATACTCTTTCAGGCTTTGAAAAGAAGGAAACCTCAGAAAAAGGTGGTTAAGGAGATACAACACCACAAACTTGTTTACATGATGAAGGCTTATTAGTAAACACTAAGGTGCAGGTTATGCCCTTTGATACTTCAAGTAAGCAGTCTAATTTGGGTTATTATTTGAAGTGCAAAGGTGCAGCCAAAGAAAGCTAAACCACCGCATATCCTTCTGTTAGTCACTGAAATGCAAGTATGTAATAAGCACACACTTAAAAGGGAGCTTTTGCTCTTCTGGAAGAGTAGCACCATGCTCTTTGCAAGCTGTTTCATAACGATACTCCCAGCTGACAATCCCACTGTCACACTTCCTCTAGCAGAGCAAGCAAGACCACAGTGATGGTCATCATGGTCAAAGTGGTTTTGGTACAAGGTCAGTTCATTTTACATTCCTTTCAGACTTTGCCCCTCAAGAGATCCAAAACTGAGGGGCAGGGCAAAGTCTAGTGGATACAGGCAAGTTTGAGGATATTTCTTCTGCACATGTTTCAAGACTTCATGAATGTTTTACAGATCCACAGCAGGAATGGACAATTCTGTGAGTCTTTCCTTTCCTAAATCCTGAGAAAAAGTCTCATTTCCATTTAAACTGCTTTATACTCCAGAGGCACAGGGAAAAGATGCTGAAAGGAGCACAAGCACTAGACCTCTGGCTATTAAAGTCCCACACTACAAGCAAAGACACAAGTGTGGATGTGTCTATCTCACACTGCTTTCATGAAGTATCACATGAGAAGGCTACTGATACTGAGCATTAAACTAAAGTTACTAAATTGAGTAGTGTACAATTTTTGGCATCTTGCCTTCTTTTCATCACAAAGATAAGAAAAATCTGCCTCTCTCTAGAATCTCTGCACACGATAAGAGCATCAGATCATTGCAATTTTATGATCTAAACAAAATTAGTCCAAACATAATGTCACATTAAGAACTCACTCACTTGTAGCGGGCTCTGAAATTTAATCAAACACAATTGAAGGAAATTACCTATAGCTCAAGATAGTCTTGTCACACAGCTTTTGCTGCTCCAAGTAACCATGTAATGCAAACTCAATGCCAGGCACTGGGATGTACAGCACCTCTGCCACTGTATGCAGACCCTGCACTGAAGCACAGGATGGTTTCTCACCTGCTGACACTCTAATCAGTGTCTGGTTTGGTTAAGAGGGAAGGAAGGGGCATCAGTTTTATTCTACAGCTGGTAAAACTTGGCAAACTGTCTTCTACTGTGAAGGTCACACAACACTATGCTGGGACAATTCTGTGGTACTCCAGATTTTTACAATGTTACTTCAAAGTCACTCACATCCTCAATAAAAGGTAACTGGAGGGATCACCTTTTGGACCAACACACTTCAAAGTGCTTTGCAAATTGCAACCACCACAGTAACACATAGTCTGTAAGGAAAAGGCATTAAATACCTTTGTCATCTCATTATCAAGTAGTCACTTGAAATCTAGTTTCAGAACTTAGGAGGAACATAAAAACAAACTTGATCTGAACATGAGAACCTACATCTAAGGTTCTTCCAAAACTTCTGAAAGACTGGGGAAAAGAATTCTTTCTTTTTCTGCTTTCCAAAATGCTTCTCTGACTTCAAAAGGAAAAAAGCAAAAAGTTGTAGAAAATTACTACAGGTGGAATAAGAGGGCCATAGCAGAAATACAGCTTTGCAGTTGCCTTATCACAAAGGTTGCAAGTGTAGGATCCAGTGTTACCCATAGTTCAAAATACCCACTTACAACTGTACTGCAGGCAAAAAAATGGTTCCTAAGGGAACTAGCTGTGCAATGAAATAAAACCCACTTTTTCCCACCCTAGTAACAGGTGTCAAATAGTACAGCATGTTGGCTTACCACAGGACTGTCCTGGTTGTCATTGAGCTCTGAAAGCTTGGTGCTGGATTTCTGCCGCTTTGATTTATTCCTTTCACTAAGATATCCAGAGCTGGTGTCTTGTAATTTTTCTGCTTCTTGAGCAGCTAGAATACAGTCTTCAAGACTGCTGAATCCAGAGGGAATGTTTTCTTTGTTGACCACTTCCCTAAAAAGAAAGGCGACATTACAACAGGAGCTTGTTTAAAACACTCTTCTGCTACATTTGTGGTACTGATGGGGAACTGAATCATGCTGACTGGTGTAGTTCCAGCAACATCATCTATGCCCTATGAAACCAGTATCTCTGGTTCTTCTCAATGCAGCAAGAAAGATACACTGTGCAATGCTAAATCCCACTGAGGAGTGAAAGCCAAGCATATACATCTCAAGTGAGAAAAGCTGTGAGGATCAACATTTGGGACTTGATTTATTTCCCACTAAACCTAACACAGAGAATCCCACTGACTTCACATAGAAGGTGAACTATCCCCTGGCTGTCTGTGGTATTTTTATAGAGAATATGCAGCATATCTTCCCTTGAGACACATGCTTTTACTTCAGAACAGTGATTCACAGCTGCCATCCAAGGA
Organism: Sakesphorus luctuosus; assembly: GCA_013396695.1. Classification (NCBI taxonomy): domain Eukaryota; kingdom Metazoa; phylum Chordata; class Aves; order Passeriformes; family Thamnophilidae; genus Sakesphorus; species Sakesphorus luctuosus. Next base: position 241,455 of record VWZD01010093.1, on the reverse strand, counting down.
TCTCCTTTAGTGCATGACACCACATAATTGTCCATCTTACTCATACTCTGAAATGCAAGAGCAGGACTGTAGCGCTTTAGTCAAATGCTTCAATTTTATTTGGGAATTGCACAAAACATAAAAGGGAATGTATCTTTGCAATGGCAATATAATTGTGAGGACTGAGGACTGTTCTGCTCTGGGAAGTCAGGAAGTAAATGGGACAGCTAACCTTAAGTCACTGTGTGACGCACTAGCTGGGACTCTCTGGGCTTATTTTGCCCTGCATAATTAACCTGTTGGCTCCTTTGGCGTGCAGCCTTCCATTCACAACCTGTTTAGTAGCCTTCCCTCTACTTTGTCCAACAGTGAAGATGCACATACATAACACATCACTACATTATGGGAACAGGAGGAACATAGTGCGCCTCATTCATCACTGTATTACCGGAGGCTAAAGGCAGCCTGCTTACACTTGACACTGAAACTGGAAAATTTACTAACTGTTGTATGTGTGGCTGCCTTACACAGTGCTGTGCAACTCCAAAGCCTGCTTCCATGAACAGCAGAATTAATCTAGACTTGCACTGCTGAAGAAACTCAAGAAACGAGTTACTCTGTAGTATCTGGACAGTGCCAGCATGACAAGTATTCAGAACAAAAACAAACCCAGAAGGTTCCAGTGACTTTCTAGATCACGAATCTCTAGGTTTTGTTGATTGGAAAGAGATACAAAGAGGTATTATAAATCTATGATTAAACTTCTAAGATAACACATTTGCCTTTGTGGAAGTTTTGACAAACCCCTGAGCAGGCCAATTACATATACAGTGTGTGGATTATGTAATCTTCAAAGCCTGGGAGTTCACCTATGTGTTTTTGTAATAAACACTTTTCCTGCCTGTAGTCCCATTTTGTGATATTACAAATCCTCTTGTGATCCATCACAAGGCAAAGAGTTGAACTCACTGGACAATCAAAACAACAACAAAGAAGTTTTGAAAGGAATTCCCAATTTTGATAAATTACCCAAAGGAGTCCCAGCAACGTGACCTGAGGAAACCAGGGAAAACAATTTGAACCCTGGCCAGCATTCAAAACTTGCAATGTGCTTTAAATCCTTGGCTCCAGCTTTATGGACTGAACCTGAATAACTGTGTCAATCGTATCTAAAGGCAGCTCTGTAACGCAATGTTGAAAAAAGCCCTGCAGTACTATATGCTTCCAAACACGTACACTAGCCAGCCTGTGACCTACTTACCTGAGAAGCCTGTCAGCAGGGCGACTAAACAAGAAAAACTACTTTAGAGCTGCTGCCAGATGCTTTGGTGACTTGTAAGTGCTGACTTCCCAGTCCATCTCCACAGCACATTTTCATTCTCTATGGAAATGGCTTTTTTTGGGTGGGGGTAACTACTGATTTTTATACAACAGTAGCACTGACACATTTTGGGAAATGCCACTGCTGCAATATTAACACGAGGTATTGATGGCTATGCACCTGTATACAAGTGGTTTCATATAGAATGATGCAGACTGAATAGGATTTGGAGAATTCAACACCCAGGAAAAAATAGGAGAGTAGATGTTTATTTTGGAATCTAACTTTAAATTCTAGCAATCTAATACTGCAGTGAAGCACACACATTCTTTACAAGAACTGGTGCTGTGCTGCATTAAAGCTAAACATATGGGTAAGCACGGATCAGAACATGGCCTTGCAAAGTCTGTAGTTACAGTTCCCCAAATACAGCTATGCCTTGGGCAAGTGTTTGTTAAAGCTGTGGTGGTTATATATTTGTACCTCACAACATATGCCACCAGTAGAGGAGTATGAAAAGAAAAATCCATATTACCTTTACTCTTTGACAGACATTTAATGAAACTCACCACCAAATCATGTTTAAAGTTTGTGTAATAGAGTGGACAAAAAAAAAATCTTAAATTCCAATTAATCAAAAGGAAGGTTTTTATAATTTCAGACAAACTCCCAAATTTCCTCACTAAATCCAAACACAAGCTGTGCCTCCACACTCAAAAGAAGAACTTAATCTCATTTTTGAAACCATTCTGAATTCAGAAAAGCAGCTAAGCCTCATGTTTTTACCTAATAAAAAGTTACTGGCAATAGAGCCAACTGCTTGGGAATTTCCACTAATGCAACAAATACCGTAAAGTAACCAATTCCAAACACTGTAATTAAAAACTTTACTGCGTAACCCCCCTAGATTCTTATCACACTTTGCCCCACTCCAAGATCTCTAATAAACTCTGTATTTCCCAGCTCTAACTGATGCAATGGAGCTCTGCCCAGGCATGCAGACTGCTCTGCCCTTTCAACTCGGGGCAAAGGTCAGGGCATTTCATAACAGAATGGAGCATTGCCTTGGTAAGAGGACATAACTAGGGTAGACTTAATCAAATATACTTTCCCAAACAAAGAAATCAGACTCATACATGTCTCTGTTTCTCCGGGCTTCCTCCTGCTCTTTGTGGTGCCGCCTCCTCTGCCTGGCAGACACACTAGACGAGGCTGAAGATGTTCCCGATTCAGAGTCCTCTGAACTCTGGCCACCTGAGCCATGAACATCAAAGAGATGCTGCTCCACGGCTGAGCGGATTGTCTTCTCTAAATACCTGTCAAGCCAAAAAATAAGGTCAATTGAGCTCAAAGACTTTGTGGAGCTCCCTCTCTGCAAAAATAAATAAAGCAAGGGTATCTGCAGGCTATGTTTTTATTATGATGGCAAAGCAGCACAAAATGTCCTAGGGCTACAACATACGCAAAAAGCAAAGCCAAAATCTTCAGAAACCCTGTAATTGAGGTCTCCTAGAAGAGCTGAGCCATCCCAATCAATCTTGTCCTTTTTTATTTCTAGGGATGTTTGAACCTTCAGTAGAACAGCTGATTTTACTTACTGCAACTACAGACATCGGTGCCTAACTTCCACTCTCCACTTTAGAAGTCCTTGCCCTGACAAAACCATATTTGATATCCAGCCACACTGACCCCAGTCAAGCCTGTCATGCAATACAAGCTCAGCAAGGCAATGGATCACCTGCAAGATGATGATTCACTGCTGTCTCACACAGGGATGAGAATATGCAAATAGCAGCGCACGACAAACTCCTCAAATGCTTAACTCTGTGACCAAGCATGGATTTTGTTCTGAGTTTGTTCTGTTTTCACACATTCTTGTGCCATGACTGTACCCACAGCCACCCCGATGTATTCTGATGTGAGATCAGTCACACCCACGGGCAGTAAGAGGGCTTCCACACAAGCCACAGCAAGGGAGCCTCCGCAGCTGCATCAATTAAAGATGTGGGACTACTTGAACTTTCAACACAACTAAATCTCCTTCATTTTGGTACTGACATGCTTAAGTAGTCTGCTGAAGAACTGGTTTCTCAAACATGCATGTCCAAAGTCCATGTAAAGCTTCTAGTGCTTTTTTCATAATTAGAATGTTATTTCAGGATTTTCTGGTTAATTGTTAGCTGGTTAGATACAGTATGGGCCGACTTCTCCTTTACAAAAGTTGTGTTCAGTTGCTATACTTGAAAGTTTGCTGAGACTGCAGCTCCCAAAATAAGTCAAAAGACCTTAGCAACTGCAACCCCTACATGGTTTAACTAGGCAAGTATGCCTGTATCTCCCTACTGACACAAATCAGTTCTGCAAACCCATCAGCCATTGGGAATTTCCAGCTCTGGCAAAGGAGCCAACTTGTTAGCTCTGCTGCTCCCACTTATGGTAGGTAGTGGCGTCAAGTCACATCCTCTGTTGAGATGCAACTGAGAGAGCACACAAGAGCAGGCAGATAACACAATGCAAAAGCTTCTCTAAATATACAAGTTCTGCCTAACCTAAACATCGTAGGCACAGTGTGAGCAAAGAACCAAGGGCCTGGGAATTTTCCAGGAGGAAGTGATTTATTATCATTGCAGATGATTCGCTTTGGGAAACACAGGTTCTTTTTTTTTTGTTTATGTAAGAACAATCCTTGAAGAGAAATGAAAGAATAACCAGCAATACTTTAAAAAGCATCAATATGCAAGAAAGGTAGCCACAAAATTTTAAAGAGACACTTACTCTCCTGCAGCCGGAATGTTGCTACTGACTTGTGATACATGGGCACTGTGTAAAAGAAAAAAGAGAAGAAAGTTAGATCCCATCATCACTGTAAGGTCTTAAAACTCTTGTTCTTTGCAGCCTAAGATTTAAAGGTCTGAGCTGTCTCAACAATTGCCTGCACATGCCACAAGTTTTGCCCTTAAGGAATTTTCACTCCACTGTGACGTGGCACATTTTGACAACATCAATATTCTCAAGAATTAATTCCCTGTCATTCTAATGCAGTAGGTCAAGGTCTAACAAAGTATACCAACCTCAACAAATTGCAGATTTTTTTGCTTTCTTCTGAGCTTTCTGCTGCTGCCAATTGTTTTAGCTGCATCACAAAAATCCTTGCCTTTTGACGCCGACTTGAAAATGTATAGACTTAATACTTCCCTCTGGTTTCATGTTCTTTGTTTCACATTTTAAAAAATAAAATCGATGCTCTCGTCTTTCCCTTTAAGCTAAGGCTGTTTTCAGGCTCAGAAAGAGCCCAACCGATACAAAAGTGGTCAAATGGAGTCACTACTTGCTGTTTCAAGTCCTTCTGAACAAGCTGACCTGTCACCTGGCACAGCTGTCACTGCTTTCGCCCTTCTGCCAAGCTGAGTCGCAGCCCAGCCCACCACCCCCACCCCCCCATGCTGACTCGTTTTTGCAGATAAGGTGACTTTTTGCCTATTCATCCCTCCTGGGACCTCTGTTAAGTCAAATAAGCTACAGGCCTAAGGGTTTCATTTCAAATTATACCGTATCAGCAGAGGAATTAGCAGTACAGCTGGCTGATACCTCTCAATAAAATGGCACTATAGTCAGGGTATGAGCCATGCTAGATGCAAAATGTGCTTCCTGACAAAATAGCCATTCATTGCTTTCAGTCTTTACCACTTCCTCTCAATCTTTTCCAGTGCAGAACCATCAACAGCTGACTTCCCTTCGCTACCCAAAGGTTTCCTCTCTGCTTCCCTCAAATACTCTGCACTTCACTATATGGGGCTAGAGCTATGCCAGAAGCTGCAGCGCTCTCAGGTAACCATCCTGTGGCCGGCAACAAACGACGAGGAGGCTAAATAAGGCATCACTACAACTATCAACAAAACAGCCTGACTCCTGCAGTGAATTACAAACCCCACAAACACTCAGCTGCAAATTAGACTTGCAACCTGTTTCAGCTTCCTTAGGCTGAGCCAGTGTGTTCACCTCCGTGAGGGTTAAGCAGTGTGCCTTAACCACACACTCATCCTTTCCAGTCCCAGCTTCCCTCAGTGCACCTCTCCAGGGCAGCCACAGGTCTCTGGAGTGGTGGCACACCAGGAGAGCAGTCACAGACTTGCCATTATACCCCACATGACCTGCAGAGCACTCAAGCAGCTGTGTCATTCAGGTGATTTCATCAACAGAAGACAAACAAACAAGTATTACTGTACGTATTATTATAGACATGCAATCTGCATGTAGGAAACAAAAAATCTGCAAGATACCTCTCTTCCCACATCTAACATCTTAACTACTGGATGGCTTGGCAATCTGAAGAGCATGTTTCTCTACTTGCTTTCCTGTTCACTTACAGAAACTATTTGGCCTCTTCCAAGCCCAAAACTACTTTTAAGACCTGGCCTCCCATGGGAGATGAATTAGCAAGTAAGGTGCTAGTGTGGTCAGCTAAACCACATTGTAAGGTACAGTTCATGTGCTGACTTCTGCTCATACATGTGTGAGAGTAGGCTAATATTGGATTAATTTGCTATAATATTTACATAATATAGTATTATTTATTGTCATCCAAAACGAGTGGGAGTCTCATCACACCTTTCTTCTCTGTTTTCATGTCAGGAAAGTAGTAGGGGAAAAGGCAGAAAGGATTGTTTGGATTCTGTTCTTTTTAAAAACATCCTTAGGATATAGGTTTATCTAACCATAAAAATTTTTGTAACACTTCAATACATTCTGTAGCTGTCTAATTCACAGTTACCTGTATGCTTTACTAATACAACTTTAAGTACATTAACCTGACTAATTTATAATTATGCATATCTGTGTAACAATTACTTTGTGCTGTCTAGAAAAGCCCTACTCAGACAACACAGATTTTATAGAAAAGACAGTAATAAGGTGATTTTTCAAACTACTGACAAGTAACGAGGAAGTTTGCACAGAGTTCCATGCCAGCTGAGCAGATGAGTACAAAATGAAGCTCTGACATTCTGATTTTACTATATTTCCCTTCTAAATACTTCTTCTTCCTTATACAGTGAATTCAAGTTTATTCTAATTCTGTGATATTTTAATGCTCTTCCATTAGCCCCCTCCCCAATAAGACAGAGATTTTTAAATCAGAGTTTTTCTAGATACACCACTTTCCATGCCACAGTTGGCAACTTTTCTGGCTATTTCATCTAGAAGCTTAATTTAAATGCATTGCTAAATTGCTTTACTTACCCTCCACCAACCTTTCTTACACCGAGGAAGTTCTCATCCAAAACAAATGGTGGAGGGCAGAGTTACACAGTGTCTTTTAGGATTCCAGCCTGCTGCTGGACACAGTAGGTGTGTGAGCACGTTAGCAAACCCAGGGAAAGACACCGCCCTGTAAGGATTTCCCAGCCCAGAAGAGAAACCCGGCAGGTGGGGTGTATCCTGTGGTGTTTTCCAAACTTCTTGGGTGGCAAAAGTTGCTCTGCTGTTGGATTTATGCTTCACGGAGCCAGCGATGCGAGCCATGCCTAGAAGAGCCCTCTTGGCACGCCCTCCTGTGCAGGCAGCTGCCTTGCTCAGTAAATCATCCAGACAATGGGAACTCATGTTCTGCTGCAGTTAATTATTTTCTCCTCACATCTGCTCCATTTCACTGATACGTACGGTCAATTATCTCCACAGCTAGATTATCTTTATTAAATTATGCAGCTGCTGCAGAGCATGCTGAGAAACACTGACTTTTGATAGAAATTAGTTTCTTCTCCAGTGACAGAAGGCAGCAGGACAGTTTCCCAGTGCTGGGGACTTTTAATTTCAGAAAGCCAAACAAAAACCTGCATCAAGGCACACAGCTGTTTAAAGTGCTACAAACTTATGAACTGGTTTCTTATGACCCTCATGCTTTTCGTTTTAGGAAGTCTGACCTCTAGCACTTCCTACTGTTGTCTAACTTGTTTACTCAAGTCTTTTGCTCACTTTCAGAGGTTCTCTGTTGGCTCTGCGTAACATCTTGCTTCACACATAAGGTAACCTCTCACTGCATGGCCTCTTCTCCCGTTCTGTTTCAACCTCAGGTATGGGAAGGTGGTACCTTCTATCACCTTTAAGCACATTAAAGCTCAGCTGCCCCTCCAACTAGTACTCTCTAGGTTTAAAAGATGCTCATTGGAGCAAGAATTATCTCATTCAATGCCTGCACCTTGTTTGGTCTGCACTGGGCAACCTGTGACATCAGACAAATAACTGATCTGGATATCAAAGCCCCTTCTCCTAATTTCTTTCATTCAGATCATTATTGATGTCTTAGCTTCCAGGTAACAAGAGCAAAGAGGAAAACATCAAATAGAGCACACTGACTTACTGGAACAGTATCGTCCCAGATTGGGTTTTCACTTATGAAATCAATTAATAATTTCCTGACAATACTTAATGGCCTAAATCATAAGCTATACTTACAATCTGGTACTAAGGTCATTCACAGCTGAGATTTATTTACAATCCAACTGTTTATTCAGGGGAAAAAAAGGGGTTGTCTTTTTTTTCCTGTTTTGCTTTTCTGAAAGCCGAGCACAACAGTAAGAAAGTCTCAATAAATGCAAAAACTTTTTACCCTTTTGCCATTCCAGGAAAGTTGAGAATTTTTAAACAGCTTTGACATTTCAGATGGGAAATTTCTTTAGTACTCACGAATATATTATTTCAATCCATGACCTAAGAAATTCCTTTTCATATGTACTTAAATAGTCTAAACACTCTCTACTCTCCACACTGTGACATGCAATACTGCAGACTCATGAGGGATCCATTTTAAGACAACTACTTCACTTTCAAATAAAATGTGAAAATAATGACTTTAAAAATAGAAGTGATGCACTTAGTTTTTGGATTGTCTCATCACACTGAGAACACACTTTCAGAATTTTCTCAGCACTTTCACGCTTCCACAAGCTCAGATCAAATTATCCTGCCTTTAAATGTGGTAGGATATTTTTGACACGACCATCTCACCATGCAGAAAACTAGCCCCACTAAAAGTAACTCTGTTCAGGATTCCTAATGTTTTTCACTTGCACTGAGCTCATCCTTTCTGGATGCACACTGACACCTACTGCTTGGAGCAGAGACAACCCTGAAGGGCATACATACAGGCCACATGGTGAATTTGGATGGCTGTGTCTCTGAAGATTTCCCTACAGAGAAGGGAAATACTCCTCAGGGAGCCTCAGACCTGCATGGCAGCTGGACACCCAAAGCAGGGGCACCCAGTACTGACGAGAGACAGGACACGAACATACATCACACAATGTGATCAAGACTTGTAACGAGGCCCTGCATTCCTGAGGGCCTTAGGACCTCTTAGGGCATATCCCAGGGTGGAAAAAGTGCTCAGCTGGAATGTGGCCAAACAAATTTCCAAGCAGATGTGAAATCTAGAAGAAACTTTTTCAGTTACTTCAGGAAACTGACCTGATAACAAACAAAGTAAAACATCTCCAAACAATTACAGGCTAAGAACATGTGACTAGCATTATATAAAAAGAGCTGTCTCAACTAACAACTGTTAAAAGGAGAAACAGCTGTACTGAATACTGCCAATAGGATGGATACTAGTACTTGTAGGAAAAGAAGCACTAAACTAGGCAAAACTGTCCAATGCTTTGCCCTGAACTCATGGGTATTTAATTCAATTTTTGGCATTGCTTGTCATGTCAGGTCTCACCTCAATTTCAGTTTAATGCTCTGCATGTTAACAAGGAAGCTTCACACTACAAAGCTTTTGGGTTTTTTCCCTGTAATATCACCCTGGCTTATCTCACAATGTGCTCATCAGGAACTCCTCTGAAACCACCTACATGACTAACGTCAAATCTGAAACATTTGACACCAGCACAAATCATGTCTGTGGATTCTCTGTCTTCTAAAAACTCATTGAATATGTGCTCACAGAGAATTGTGCTTACAGAGAACTGCTGTTGCCAGGTGCTGCTTCATTACCTGAAATTGCAGACTGTTCCTCTGTACTGATTACTCAGTATAGCTGGCATTCACAGTCTCATTACAGAATTACACAAGCAGCAGTGCTTTGCACTTTTTAACAATCTCAACTCCATTTACCACAAGGTTTTGTTACAAAAGGTTCTAGAATGTAAACGCCCTTCAGGCACGACTCCCTGGAACAATCAATCGCCCAGCAAGGTTCTCCTTTCAACAGTGTAAATATCTCCTTGCCTGGTACTGAGCACAGTTGAACCAACAAATTATCCCACCAAGGACTACAGAGAGGGAGAGGATAGCCCTGATCAGCAGTAAGTGAATGGATTAAAACACCAGATCTCTCAAATTAGTAAAGCCAACCTCATCCTTATAATGCACAACGAAAGAGAACTACATCTACAAAATTAGTATTTTCTGCCAAAATTTATTTATAGACTATTTGTACAGATTTTCTCTTGCATCAGTATTGCTATTTAACACAAACAATCCTTCTCCTCTGTTGAAACTCAGAGGGAGTATATGTATTTGGTTCATTTCTTAAGGTAACTAAGACCTTCACGATCTTTTCTCCATCTTATATCAGGGTCTGCCTGCAGTGGAACACAAGTTATGGAAACTGTGGAAGGTCTCACCTGCTTCTTGCATAAGGGTATCAGTATTTCTTCTAAGTATACTGAGAATACCTCCTTTATATATACATGGTTATGCAATTACTTCAACTAGAAAATTTTCATCCCATGACTCCCTTCTATCCCTTCATGAACAAGTATGCCCAAGTCCTTTTCTTCCTTGGCACTTCCAAATGTGAGGCACTACCCTTTCATGTTAAAGATTTCCATTATTAGTTCTGAGTTAAATGGCCTTCTTATTTTTTATACTGTATCTTATATTTGATGCTTATGTTTATACATATATATGTATCAATCACCCTATCTGTGATATATTTTCTCTCAGAAGACACTCCCAACCCATTCAGTCCTAAATTTCTGCTATAAGGTCAATTCACAAACCTGATTTGATTCTATTATGCCAGTGGCTATTAAAGAAAAAAGTCGATTACATTTAAGGAGCTCCAGCAGTGATCTCCTTCCTCTAGAGGGCTCACCCCCTCCCTATCCATCTTCTAGTTCTAGTACTAATGTCCATATTTTCCATACCAATGGCATGATATAAAACATTTTGCTGACATCAGACCGATTAGGTATACACTACTTTTCTTCTTTTCTCTGTAAAGTCTTATAAAAAATAATTTTGCTGTACTGGTGTCTCCACTCTTTACAAACCTATGCCACATTTTGCCTCATTTACTGCTTACTCTTGTACTGTTAATTATTGCTTATTCCCTTACAAAGCAGTAGTGGTATAAACTCTATACTTGGTCTTGAGTTTCCCAATGTATAAATAAAAACCCCCCAACTTAAAAGTTAAGACCTTCAGCATTAGCCTTAATGTCAAAAATAACCAGAGATACATAATTGCTGGCTGATTCTACCAAAACTGTTTTATGGAGGGTGTGCTGGTTTTGGCTGGGGTAGAGTTAATTTTCTTCACCATGTCTGATATGAGGTGGTGTTTTGGATTTGTGCTGAACACCGGGTTGATAATATAGAGATGGGTTTTGCTATTGTGAGCAGGGCTTACACAGAGTCAAGGCCTTTTCTGCTGTTTGGACTGTCACACTGGTGGGGAAGTTGGGGGTGGGTGCATGAGAGGCTGACAGGAGACACAGCCAGGACAGGTGATCCAAACGGACCAAAGGGATGCTCCATACTCTACAACATCATGCTCAGTGTACATATAGTGGGGGAAGATGAGAAATTTGGAGTGGTGGCATTTGTCTTCCCAAGTAACCCTTACATGTGATGGAGCCCTGCTCTCCTACGGATGGCTGAACACCTGCCTGCCTATGGAAGCAGTGAATTCCTTGTTTTGCTTTGCTTGTGTGTGTGGCTTTTTCCTGTTAAACTTTGGCTCAACCCACAGATTTTCTAGCTCTTACCATCCCAATTCTCTTCCCAATCCCTCTGATGGGGAAGTGAGCGAGTGGCTGATTGCCGGCTGGGGTTAAACCATGACAGAGGGACACAAAGCTCCTTCAGTCTAGCTAAAGCCAAGGATTGTGCAGTATTTGGAAGCTAAAGAGCTCTTGTTCCCCTTATTTAACTTGTATAATTATCTATAAGGAACTACTGCATAAACACAGCAGTGGCCACTCTGTACCTAAACATTTGTGATTCACTTCAAGGATTACTTGAACAGTATTTCAAACCATGTAAATGTGGCTGATAGCAACAGAAATAGATTTGACCACCAGACAGCTAAAGCAGACAGTCTCCCCTTCCTCGCCCATGGTGTGAAACACAATTCCTACGTATGTCATGCACAGCTCTGGGGCAGCAATTAGAACATTCAAAGTTGGACAGAAAAACGTGGCCACCCACTCAAGTTCTCAGTTGTTATGTATGAATTGCCCAGCCAGCACCAGCTCTTCTGCGAAACTAACTGCAGTTGGCAATTGACCGCAGGAGGACACATTTCTGATGTGTGACAAATAGAACCAACACTTACAAGCTGTTCCCTTTGTTTACAAGTAACTGTATCCCAGCAATGTTACAAAAGACACAAGCTTGGCATGAAGCCTTTATGTCTCAAGGTATGCTGCTACCACTCTGCTCCTACTAGCCATTCCTTTACTTCCCAACAATGCTCTTATTCCTGACTATTTCCTTTCTATTTGCAAGATAGGATCCCATGGAAAGCCATCCCTTCATTCCAATGGACACACTCATTCTTTGTTCCCCATCCTAATATCACAGATTCACAGAGTATGCCAAGTTGGAAGAGACTCACAAGGATAAAGAGTTCAACCCTTAGCCCTGCACCCATTCCCAAGAGTCACACCATGTGCCCGAGTATCATCCAAATGCTTCTTGAACTCTGTCAGGCTTAGTGCTGAGACCCTTTCCTGGGGAACCTGTTCCAGTGCCCAACACCCTCTGGGTGAAGAATCTCTTTCCAACATCCAACCTAAAGCTTCCCTGACACAACTTCAGGCCATTCCCTCGGGTCCTGTCACTGGTCACAGAGAAGAGATCAGTGCCTGCCCGTCTGCTTCCCCTCATGAGGAAGTTGTAACTGCAATGAGGTCTCCCCTCAGTCTCCTCTAGGCTGAACAAACCAAGTGCTGTCAGCTGCTCCTCATAGGGCTACCCTTCAAGGCCCTTCACCATTATCACTGCCCTCCTTTGGACACTCTAATTGCTTAGTATCTTTCCTATATTTCAGTGTCCAAAACTGCACACAATGTTCAGGGTGCGGCCACAAGAGTGCAGAGCAGAGTGGGACAATCTCCTCCCTCAATCAGCTGGTAATACTCTGCCTGATGCCCACGTTTCTATTTAAAATGCTCAAGCTTGATATCTCTCTCCCATCAATGTCCTGCTTTGATACCAGTTTCTTCAGGTCCACTCCTTGCTCCCCATCTCCTTGGCAATCTTGAAAAGGTCAGCTGAAGAGAATCCCTTTCATGCATAATTTTTCCATAAACCAGGAAAAGGCTTGGAAGGACAGTTTTAAACAGTAAGACAGATGGAAATGCAATGAAATCCTAAACTCATTTGAAGTTCACATCTAGCCAGAAAGAAAGAGGGGGACCATTTTCAATGGAAACACAGGATGAGTTAAACCAGGGAAAACTTGAGACAGGGGAATGTATGTATGTGTGCAGCTACAAAATGATCTCACAATGAAAAAGGCAGAACCTCCTTGGACAGCCTGGAGTTTTTGAGGCACAGACTGGGCAACATCTGCACAAATGCACTGCAGGGAATGATGGTGTATCCACAGGAAGGCAGACAAGACCATGTAACCAGGCTAGTCCATGAGCAGTTCTCTAACCCACATTTCTGCACAGCATGCCTTAAATGTGCTCTTTATGTAGTTTATGTCAGAAAAATTCTCTAAGAAAAAACCCAAACTACAAACAGGAATATATACAAGAGAATTAACAAATTTCAAAGATCATTGTAAGAATTCTAATTATCACTGCTCTCACAAAAAGCACCACCGGGATTTCTTTTTATTTGTTTAAACTCTGCAGAGATCAAAGAAGCCAATTATAGTATCCGTCCCTTTCTCCTCTGCAGCCCTTCACTGTTAATTGCCCTGGCTCCTGTTCTACCACTAAGTATAAATGAAGGCACTGGAACTGAGCCTGCTACTGAAGCAAGCAGAGCAAACTTTCACTGATGTCAACAGAATTAGACCATTTTTAAAAGCAGGGACTTTGCCCTCCAGTTGGCAAAACAAGAAACGCAGTTTGTTCAAATGCAGCATGAGCACCATTCCCTCCAGCGAGGCTTGCTGGGGACCCAGGCACTCTGCTGCTTTTCTGGGCTGCAGCAGAGCAGCAGTTGCTGTATGGGCTGCTGACTCACCATCTGGTTCCTGGCTTCTTTCTGAGCAGCACATGCTGCCAGTTCCTCAAGGCTTGTGGCAAAAATCTCTCCTGTGCTTGCAGATTACAAACTACTCAGGACAGGTATCTAAGCTACATAACAAATCAAAATAAAGAGGAAAGCCATGTCCATCCTCTAATTAAGAGTTTAAACTCTGGGATTCTTCTGTAAATACAAAAGAATTGCAACAGGGTTTGTATCTCCAAAGACTTATCTCACTAATGAGCAATAATTAGAACTGTAACATCAATCTTCACTTTGATTACAGTGTGTTCAGCATTTCTGGCACCCCTCCCCACATTTAAGTCCAATAACAAGTCAACCTCACACAGAAAAAATAAATTAAAACAAATGAGTAAATACCTCACATAGAAGGGTGACATAGGCCGCTCATCCTCTTGGGAGCTAAAAAGAAAACACAATTTTTAAGGTTAGCATGCAGTTCTATCTTGTATTGCAGTTCAAGATACTCTTAATGAGCAGAGATAACAAAAGTGAAACCTGTTACAGAGGTAACACTTATGTCTACTTTGCCCTCTGGTTTTACGCATAGAAGAAAACTTTAAGTTACAGTCCTTAAATCCTGACAACGCAACTCATTTCTCAGTGTCCACAAACGTGGTATACCAGACGTCCTGCTAGACAGCCAGGAGTCATTCTGACTCTGCAACACTACAAGGACTATTCCCATAGCAACAAAAAAGCATTTTTTGACAGTAAAACCAAGAGAGCCCTTCAATGTCTGCTGTTCCAGAATTAAACAATCTGACTATTAAAGCCAAATTTTAGAAAAAAACCACAAATGACATCTTGAGTTACCGTAGAAATGGCCATGGGTGTACACACGAGGCTACAAATTCCCCAGTTTTATCACTCCTGTGGAAAGCTTATTTGACTATGCCAAAATTTCTGCAGGCTTGTGATCAGAAGCTGCCATCGGCTGCCGTAGAGCAACCCTGACAAAATGGTGTTTTAGTTGTCAGCTGGCCTAGCCCAAACATAACTAACAATCCGGCATGTGGCTGACCAACCCTGATCCAGCTCACCCTGCCTGTGCTGGCACAAGCCTAAGAAGGAGCTGCTGGGACACCGTGGCTTAAAGGTGTGGTAGACTGATGCCTTAAATCAATTTAACACTTGCCACTGTAAGAAGAGATTGAAACAAATTTCACCTAGTCATTCCAAACAGAGAAATGGTCAGCTTTGCAGGGTATTCAAGACTTGTAACTCTCCAGAGCAGGACACCTGCCTTCCTCCAAGCATTCAGGAAATGCCACTGGGTTCAGAGAAGAGCACAGCAAGTTTGGCACAGGCAGAAAAGATGGGAAGCTGCACAGATTACTTTAAACAAAAGCAGAAAGTATAAAATCCCACAGGTGCTGGAAAGCAATCACTTCCCGACTGCCTTCCTGCTCTTCCAGCAGCCAGGGACTGTGCCAGCACTCAGCAATATGCCAGAGCTCCTTCCTTAGGCACAGGGGTGCTGCCTGGGGTACTGCCACATTGTGGGGACATCCACTGCAGTTGAGCTTGTCTGGAAAATGAGAGAGAAGACAGGAGAATGCTCTAGGTGAGATGAGCTCAGCTTCAAATTCAAGTCCCCTGGGGGCTCTGATTGCCCCATCATCATGATCAACTTCAATAGGGAGCTGCAGCAGATCAAGTTTGAACAATTTTTGAAAAAGCAGCTTGAGTCCCTTATCTCTTGAATTTTGAAGGATTTTCTTTATTGGTTTATAAAAGCTGGTCTAAGCACTGGATATAGGGGAGGGGAACATCTCCATGGGATATCCAGCTAGGAGATCAAGCACTCACAGGTACCTTTTGCAACTTCCACTGGAACCAGCAAGATGAGCTGAGACTGGCCTGCAGCCAGGTGAGCACCCTGCTCTCATGCTGCAAAGAGCCAGAGGCACATTTCACTGTGGCTTATTTCCAACCCAGCTAACATTATAACTGATCTGCAAATATGAATGCCAAATACATCTGGAGAGGGGAGAAGGGGGCAAGAGCATGAGGGAGGAGGCAGGATGCAAGGGAGTCAGAAAGACCAGCAAGGCCGACAGACAGATAGATAAGCAAGTCAGTGTTTCAAAAAAAAAAAAAAAATCACGGGGTTTAACCCTGCATCATTTCACCCCCCCTCACTAGAATATCAAGAGATTCATAGACATCTACAGAAAAGACCTTCCAGCATGTCATACAGAAAACTTGAAATACTGATGGAAGGGTAACACCAGATACCACGGACCAGGAGGAAAAGAAACTGCTTCCCAAAACAACGTCATCTGCCAAAGCTGCATCACCCCTGTAACACAACAGTGACTGGATGGTTTTCAGCACTTCCCTTGGAAGTTTGGGAGTACAGCTGCTACAGGAAACTTTGCACCCCCTCATTAAGTCTGTCTTCAGTATATGAGCAAGCTGCAGTCCGCTGCTGCTGCGGGAGCACAGAATGCTGCTGTTGCTCCCAGAGCTGGCCAGCACACAGAGCAGCGCAGAGCGGGTTCACAGTGCCCACCTGTGAACTGAGGGGAACATCACCTGAAGAGTCTTTGTGAGAAACTGCTATGGCTTTGAGACTGCCTAGAAAATGCTGATGGAAATGTGAAAGTGCCTATATCGCCCTTCCCAGAAGACCACCTACAACAAAGGCACAGGTAAGAACCTCTACCAAGAATAGGCTCCCTCCCCTCATGGCATGCACAGTCTCCCAGCCTGCATGCATGCTTTCACCTTATCTAGTTTTTTATAAGTGTAAAGAAGCTATGTTAAATTCACAAAGCTGCTGGTGAAGTTTTTTGCTATGCTCAGTTCATTGCATTAGTAGCTGTACTTAAAATTTCAATGCAAACAAGTCTCAGAAAACAGGAAAAATGCTTTCTCACATAGAGGAAAGTTCACAGCATCATCAAGATTCCTGTGCATCAATGCAGCTTCAAATGACAACACCAAATGGTGCTTTATGTACAAGTGTCAGTCATCAAAGCCAAACCAAACACGATTTCTCTTCCATTATAAAACCTCTTCCTTATCTCAGAGTTTGTACTTACTTTCCAAGTCAGTGAAGCACAATGATATTGAAAGAGTCTCAGTAACTTTTTTACATTCATGCTCCCAATATTTGCTTTGATAGATCAGATGGAAATGCAGTATTCAGCAGGGACTTTGAAACTTCCTGCATTTCCTTCCTTTTCTTGCACAGCAAGTACAACTGCTGCTCTGTAAGTTCAAGCAAGATTGATATCCGTACAAAAAAGAAAAAAACCCCAATATTTACCCATACAAAGTAACTGAGGAGAAAAATAATTAAAAAACATTAGCAGGGAATGGCTGACAAAGCAGGTCTTACATAAGTCAGAACCCAAATATCAGCTTCATTTAGATCATCGTGTCTCAGAATTTCATACAGTTGGTAATAACTGTAGTTGTACATAACTTCTCTTACTAAGTGGTGGTTGGTAATTTTACACATGCAGCACTGATCAGGAGCTGAATCTGGGATAGGCCTCCAAGCTAACTAGTATGAAATCCAGACTTTTGATAAAACCATAAACAACTTCTGACTTTAAAAAGATCTCTTGCATCTGAGTAAAGCCATTTCCCTACTAAACCACTATAAATAACATATCCCAAACATCTTTCCTTAACTTCATGCACCTTAGTCAACTCATCTGTGCAAGCTGGAAGATGTGAGCTGTCTAAAGTGCAGAGAGATTTAAATTAGCTATTCCACACAATTCATAATCCCTCAAATCAGATGTGAGACTACCAAACTCCAATTACTTAGCACACAAAGATTCTATTTTGATTAGAATACTTCATGAAATAACAAATTATCCCATTAGAAGGTAATAAACTAATGTGCTTATATTATACACACAATCACAGATTAGTTTAGTGAAAGGAATGGAAACTGTGTGCAAGAGGTTTTAAACCTGTGTATAACTAACCACACGGCTTCCGACAGAGAAGTGACAAGCAAGCACACAAAAATGTGCAAGATGTGAATCACAAAAGATCATCAGTTGATCTCACACAATAAATAGGCTAGAAATTTGTTAAAAACCTTCCACACAGGACACTACATAACTTTAACCCACACTATGCTGATTAAAAAACAACTGCTTACTTGTTTTTAAAACAGCTTGTACTGAAGGACTTACTAGTATTGCTCGGAAGCCCTTTCTACCATGTATCCTTTCAGAAGGAAATGCTAGAAGTCACCCAGGTATGTTTAACATTTAACTGCACTGTACTGTACTGGGGCTGCATGATTTCTCTTTGGTTAAACGAATATGTAACTCTTCTAGAAAAAGAAAAGCTTAACACCTGGCACACTGACCTGGCAAACCAACTCAGATGCCTGCAGAGTGGAAGGGGAAAGTCATTCAATGAGTAGCTCTTACACAGTTTAAATTTCTACCTTCCCCAGCAAAGAATTTATCCAGTTGACAAACAGGTTTAGCAGTAAATTAAGTTTTGGGAGTTTTTGTTTGTTTTATATATCCTCAAAGTTTTGTCCAGCTTTACACATGCTTTATGATGAGAAGGCATTAAAAGGATGAAATAACTTTAAAAGAACCCAGTTATTTATTTAACTATCATTGATTAACTGGTCAAGCAGGTGAGTGCAAAATATCAGTCTCTTTTTTTAGTCACATAAATAGCTCCCCTAAAATAAGGGATTAAACAGAAATTAACTGCTTCCTTGAACTACTTGGGGAGATTACCTAACTGATGACTTCTTGCTAAAAACCAAAACAAATACCAGCCAAACTGAAAAAAAAAGTTCTGTTTATTTCACAGCTAAAGAAGTAATATGGTAATGTTTGTGACCTCCACTGTGATAACAAAAAAGTTTGTCACACTGGAAGGCCACTAGTTAGTTTAGGACATCTTGGGATTTTCAGGCACGTGTATTTTATAGAATTTACACAACTCATCCTTTCTGCCTCTGAAAAAGGAAATAGGAAAGCCTGGGTGAAGTCTAACTGTTAAACGATAGATTTCCATCACAGGAGGACAGTTACCTTTTTTTTGCCTCCCCCTTTTGCAACAGGAATGTTACAGGCAACCGTTCACCCCTCACGCTCTTTACCACTCAGTGGTGGTTTTCCTTTTTATTTTCCCTGATGGTGTCATAGAACCACAGAATTGCCAAGGGTGAAAAAGACCCCTGAGATCATCAAGTCCAAGCATTAAAACATCTTTCCCTTCAGGAAGAATAAGGGAGCTGCTGAGCCTGTTGCAGAACACCCATTTAGACAAAAAGTTCCTAATTTATTCACACGCATACAGGTCACCCCTGTCTCAGCCCTCTCCTCACTGGCCAGAGCTCTCATCTCAAGTCAGAGGGTGGCTCAGGGTCCTTCCTCCTTGTTCTATTTGCTATTAATTATCAGAAGTTATGTCTTGGCTTCCTGGCACAGGAGCCTCCATTGCAGATCTACTGCTTTCCTACTCCACATCTTTTTTCAAAAGATAAAACTGGACATTTTTGGAGGGAGGTTGGTTTGTTTTGTTTGGTTTTTTTTTGTTAGTTTGGTTTTTTCCACAATTATGAAAATGTACTTTGACGGAAGTGTCAACATTTTGCACCAGGAATGAAGGGCCTAGAGACTGTCAGGGTCTTGCTGCTCAGCCAAGGTCATGTTTGCCTAATGCCTTGCCATGGGCTCTATTTGTTCTGACCTCCAAAGTTAGATAAGCAAATGTCTCGCTTTCTATTCCACCACAGATATTCTGGACTTCAAAAGAAATTAACTGCATTTTTTTGTGAGAATACTTTTTCCAGGCAAGGTGATGGTGGCTTTTAATTTTAATCAATCAAACAAAAAGGCATTGAAAATTCAGTAGTGTCAAATTACTAATGATAATGCAGCTTCTGAGGGGAGGAGAAGGAAGGCTCAGCTTGAGTCTCCCTCTGGTTTTCTTCTCATCATTTAGAATCACTGTGCCTTCTTGGATTAACAGACACTCAATTTTGGCATTTACAGGGGATTTTAACAATATTGTCCATTTACCTATTCTGACATTCAACACTAACAACACTGAAAACAGCTTAAAGGAAAACTCGATTTTCAGGCCACAGTAGTGATTTTTGCTGAATGTCTCATCTTATTCACAAATTTTTCAGCACTTCTTCACCCCCCTAAGTCATTTCCCCATAAAAGTTATTTCAATCTTGCAAAAAATGCAAGATTGAAACTGCTCATGAAAATTTATTGCATACTTATTTTCTCAGTAGAGCAATATACTCACAGCTTGTGCTGTGCAGCAGTGGGTAAAAGGCAATGTTTTTGCAAATGAGAAATACCAGTAAGTTTCCTTTGAAGGATTTATTTGAAGGAAAAAGATTATGTTGCCTGCTATTTCTCATCTGCAAATTTGCAAAAGAAAAAGAGTAATACCATCCTTGATGCAAGAGTAACTAAATTTAACCTAACACAACACTGTGACGGTAAAATGGTCAACATTCAAGTCAGCATCTACCATCAATTGTTGAGCAATACCACCGCTCCTTTATACACCTAAACTGTAGGGCAGGGAGCAACCCCACATATGCACAGTTTAAAAAACAAATGCTTAACAGCTGTTTCTCTGTGAGTTATTTCCATGCAACATTTCCATCTTCCCTAAAGGAGTAACTTTTATAAAACAAAACCATAACATTGTTTCAGATATTTATCTTCAGTCTTCACAAGTTATGCTTATACCTCACCATGCATACCACTGAAACTTAAATAAGCTACTCAGCAAATGAGCCACATGTCTAAATACGAGCCTGACAACCCAGATTCTTTATTCTGAGCTCACATACTCTGCAAAATATCTCCAATAACTTGGGTGGTATTGGTTTAAATACTAGTCTGCAAAGAAACCCACCATCTTCCCCAAAGGTTTTATTTCAGCAGTGTTTTTCCTGAAGATCTCTCACCTAAACTACATTTTAAGCCGTGAGATCACAGTGTGCAGCAATGTAACTGCAGGGTTGTAGAAACAGACCTTTGGAGGGAGAGTTCCTCATCAGCCTTCCAAAAGCAGGAGCTTCTGTTTCCTGTTTTATCTGGCACCCAAAATACCTGTATTATCACTCCACAGAGAGAAGCTGAGGTGAGTATGAACAAACACTCTGTCACATTTGAGGAGCACTTACTCTTTCTTCTCCTACTGGCCACAGTCAAGACTAAGGCACGAGGACCCAAGCCTTGAGTAGGGGGATTTTAGTTCTAGGAAACACTAATATATAGCACAGCCAAACGTAATGAGAACAGTGCATTATCCACAGGCTGTGTGTGAGGGGGCACTGAGACTGAGACACATTAACTGAATGGGAAAAAATAATACTCTGAAGCCTTTTTCCACACCTCCTCCCACTTCAAAGCAACATCGGGGACCAGGGAGCACAGGCTATCCCACAGTAAGCTGAAGTAAGTGGAACTTGTTGCTAATTAAATGCCACTGTGAGCAAGAGGCTGATGTTCTATTTTATATTAACATATCTGAACATCCTGGAACTCCTGACAGCATAGTTTTGTATAATTATTTTCTGCCTACTATCCTCCTAGATTGCAAATATGTTTATCTTTTATAAAATTACATCAATGTTAAACAGCTTGCTTTTGTTGTTCTACTTCTTAAACTACTTGGGTCTTATTATGAAAGACAGGGCAGTGTCTTCGCTTCTACATGTGGTTTGGCAATAGTCTTCACTAGGATAAAACTAGAAAATGGGTCAGAAAGAGGCGGAATGAATGTACCAGCCAAAGTCTCACCTCTTCTCAGAATTTAACAGTGTAAAGTTACATAACACGAACATACCTGTTGCATTATAATGGTGAAGAACTGTTACTAGGTAACCAGTGATTTCAGTTTCAGGATTGTTTGTTAAAAGCTTGGACACATCAAATAAAGGAATTTCAAAGCCCAGTTTTTAGGCACATATTCATATTTTCTTGCTTAACCAGGTGGACACCCCAGAGGCAAACACCACAGAAAACGTCCACGTCAATTTTCTCTTTTAGTCACAGCCCCCTATCCTCCAGCTGTACTCAGGAAGAGTTTCCACAGGCTCCTACGCTCACAACGTCACAGCTTAACAAAAGGTACCCAGCTGTGGGTCTAATCTGAGCTCTGAAGGCAAAAAATTCACATAAAATTCACATAGCATTTTGTAATAAGCTAAGACTTCAGGAAAATAAGAACCACAGGTTTGAGTTTCTCTACATTCTTCCATCAGAAAAAAAACATTCAAACCCAAAGTAAACAAAGAAAAAAATTAGATACAAGTTCTCTCCACCCTCAGAGAGCATACTTCACATACATATTCCAGAACATACTTTGTTAGGGCTTGTCAAGCACCCTCAGAACCTTGGATAGAAAGTTATAAAGTCCAAAGGATCATAATTATTTACAGGACAACTTTACACACACAGCTGCTCACTAATGTGTTAAAGAGAATACAGCAACCATCCAAAAGAAAGAAGAGTAAAGTGTGGTGAAATACAAATGGTGTTATTGGGCTGAAACATTGGGTATTTGTCAAAGACTTCTAGGAAACCAACCAGTAAGGTAAATCAAACAATCTTGATGATGACTGCAAGACAGCCCATGCTGACAACTGCTGCTGTAGAGGTTAGAAACTGATCAGGCACATTCCCTACTGCTATCAGATGCACTTTCTAAAAATATTTGTGATGGCTTCACTCTTCCACTACCTTGACTTGTTTCAGCAAAGCGCAAAGCAACAGAGGCCACTGACCACAAGCAAAGCCCGAGTGTGTACCTGCCTTTCTTATCTCCTACAGAAACTGGCAGATACAGTTGCAAAGGCAATCAAACAAAGAAGTTTTGCACAGCTCTTGTTAAATCTGTTGTTAAATCTGAGCTAGAATAGATGAATTAAAACATGTACTAACAGCATTAGTAATGCTCTAACTAGAAATCCAAGATATTAAAGTAAGCTAATGCTATTCAAAAAAGATGTTAGCCTATTAGCAGTAAAAGAGACAATTACTAGTGGATAAGTTGTTGGAAAATCAGTAATGCAACCAATGTGACATGCACTGGTGCCTTCTACAATGCTTGGGCAGTGTACTCCCTGTTGCAGTGGAGGTCCGAAACACTTGGCCCTGCACCCCTCCCTATGCAACGAAACATAACCCTGACATCCCCATTGTCGTGCCCTCACAGCAGCCACCATAACCCACCACGTGCCATTCCACAGATATCTATATATAGAATAAAATGATACTGTATAGCATGTATGGCTCTATGCAAGCACACTGATTTGCAGGAAGACAGACTGCCAGCTTACAGATACCTTGGTAGATACAATAGTTTGCCACTCTACTGACAAATGCTATTTATGTATCATAACTTCTTAGACAGAGCCATTCTCCCTCTCCCTGGTTTTACACACCACTGACACATCTGTAGTGCTCCAGCACAGCAGGGTTCCCATGGTAGGCACAGCATGGCCAGCTTGTGGTGAAAAGAGCGTGCAGAGCAGGGCACCTGCAGAAGAAGGGCAGGTGGGAGTTCACTCACCCAGGAAGGGAACCAAGTGTGATTATTGCTGGCAGCTCATTCCCTTTCTTGAGAGGAAAAGATGAAGTCTTTTAGCTTGGGAAGTACCCTAAGTCACAGCACCTGAAGGGTGGCACTTATCTCATTTAAACCCAGCAGCAGGAGCTGTGCACTGCAATCTGTCCATCCCTCAGCTGGAACCGCAATATTGGCCAGTCCACCTCACAGTAACCACAACGAGCATAGTGCCACCTGTGCTGGTACTAACCACTGTGAGGCACCACTTTTCCTGAAGCTGACAAAAATGCTCAAAGCCAGGAAGACCCTCTTCTGCAGCAAAACTCTGCACTAAGAAGGGAGAAGACAACATTAGAGGGGGAAGAATAGGAAATTAAAGGTGCAACCTGGAGAACACCACTGTAAAGGGATCTAACAATCAGTGCTTGTTTGCTACTTTGCCACTAGGTCTGAAAATAATTAGGCGTTTAAAGTATAGTATACACAGCCTAAAAATAGATTAGGGAGATGGAAAAGAAACCAGAATTCTGTGAATAATTTTAAACTGCAAAACTCAAACAATTCTGTACCATGCTCAAGGCTTAATGGAGTTTGAAAAAATTCTTCACTTTTAAAGTGCAGACTGCATCTCTAACTGATGGAGAGTTTGTCCTTGCAACAACAAAAACAAAGGGTCTAATCAGAGCCAGCCTGTGTAACCTATCTTCCCCTGGGGTGAAGATCAAGAGCACAATAACAACCACTTGTTCTGACCGCTGCTAAGGCAGAAAGATCCTCAGGAGCACAAAAAGGCTAAAAATATTATGCGAGACTGGTCCTTCAAATATAAACGATGCACTAAGACGGCTCCTTGAAGACATTCAAACCACATTTCTGTTTCTCTGCAGTCATGAACATGGAACCCCACGACTGCATTACTGCAAAAGAGAATTCCACCACATCTGCAGAGGACACTGCACTTTACTAGGGCAGTAACAGTTTGAGCAGCAATTTCATTTACTATTTTATTGTGTTCAAGTAAGCAGCAGCTCCGCAGCTTCTGCTGTAACAGCACCGCCACAGTGCTGAAATCGCACAGTAAATTTCCTATTTACTGTTTTGTATATTACGGAAAGGTTGATATACAGCCCATTAGAACGTGACTAGGGGAGGTACAGACCACTCAATTTTGAGAACTGAAAGAGTAACAAAGAATAAAAATGTAATGAGCCAGTAAAGGGGGTGTGCACACCCCTCCCTACAGTGACTCTGTGCCTTGCCGTTTCAGAAGCCCGACTGCAGCTGTCCCTGCCATGCTGTGCCGGGAACACATGCCAGCACAGGTAGGGTGCTGGAGGGAAGGTGTGTGTCGGCACCCTGGAAACAAAACAACTCTTTTCCTCCGCAAAGCAAGCCTGTCGCCCATGGTGCTGGGGCAGGTGCGAGCTGACAGCTGTGTGTGTGTGTGTGTGCAGGGCCGAGCCCGGCCCGCTCCGGTACCGCAGCACTGCCCGCGCTGCACGAGGCAGCGCACAGCCCGGGCGCAGGGACCAGCAGGGAGGGCACGGCCTCTAAACTCCTACAATCCTCTCAGCAGCTCCCACCCCGCGGCAGGCTCCCCACAGTGCAGGGCTGTGTGGATTTCGCGAGCTACATCGAGTCCCCATCCCTGCAGGAGGAATGCAAAAACACCGCCAGACCCGCTCCGAACCCGACTTGTTGCGCTGCCCGGGTGCCGGGGCGGTATCCCTGCTCCCAGGAGAGGCCGGACCCCGGTTGGACACGTACCTCTGCAGGGGCATCACTTCGCAAGCCATGCTG